>CAWUFW010018990.1:0-201910 GCA_963921515.1 Calotriton arnoldi
GATCTGCTTCACATGGGTACCCCACTTTTGCTGATGCTTCACTGTTTTTCGACATTAGTCTGGCTGGGGCCCTGCTAATCAGAACCCCAGCCTAGCTGCTTCCTCTCTAAAATGGTTTCCATGTGCCTTAGGCACATCACTGATTGGGATCTGGAGTGCCCTTATAAGTCCCTAGTATATGGTATACTATGTACCAAGGGCATAGGTACCTCAGAGGCCTGCCAGGGGCTGCAGCATGTATTATGCCACCCCTGGAAGGCCATCCAAACTGACACCACAGGTCTGCTACTGCAGCCTGGGTAAGGTGGTGCATGCACCCCTTACTGTGATATAGGTTACCTATATCACGAAATACATACACACATATAAACCTATAAGTCACTCCTAAGGCAGGCCTTATCAATCCTAAAGGCAGAGTGCGTGGTTCCTATGTGAGAGGGTGCCCCTGCATGAGCAGGGCCCCTCTGCAGCGTTCGGAGACCATCTCTGATGCTGTTTGTAGTGCAGCCTGACCATATACTCTTAAGCGCATTATATCCTCGCGGTAAAATGCTAACTTTGGAATGGCTGCACCTAAACATGTCGTGTTTGGTGTCAAACATCTTGGAATACTACCCCCCGCCAATCCTGGCGGCGGGAGTAGCATTCCACCCTTCTAGAGGGAAAGACATGTTAACTCTGACTAGTCCGGTAACTTCTTTCCAGAGCCCTGGCATCACAAAATGGATGCTGCTGCCACAGACACGAGTCTGGCCTCCTGCTGCTGGACGAAACTCCGGCAGGGGAGGCCTGGACAATAGGTTTCCTGTCCCAGGGAGGTGTGACCACCTCCCCAGACAGGATAATGTGTGTTGGGGCTGGGCGGGAGCACTTTCGGGTGCTTTGAAGTCCTGCACTGGGGGCACATTTGGTGTCCCTGTGCATACCCCAGTTCAAACCGGATCAGGGGCTTGCAGCCCCTGCTTTGGCGCGAACTGGACAAAGAGAAAGGGGTGTAGCCACCCCTCTGCCCTGACCCACCCATAGGTGGGGCCACAGAGTAGTCCAACCCCTATCTTTAGAATAAAGGTAGGAACCCAGTCCTTAGGACTTTAGATTATCCCTGGACGAAACTCTGAAACTGAATCCTGGACCTTCGACGCTCTACTCACGATTAGAGGACTGAAGAATCTCCCTTGGGGTCAAGGAGTGACTCCCCTGCTTGGCAGGCACCAAAGAAGCATCTGTCCGGTTCGCATTTCTGAAGCTCCCGTCGGACGCCGAAGTCATCGCATCACCAGAGGTGGATTCTCAGACTTCCCCGAGGCTACCCTGAGTCCCCAGCAAAGCTGAGGCCCGTGGCTATCGTGGGTGACTTGAGACCGTGACCCCTGGACACCGAGCACATTTGCAAGTGCATCCTCTTCTGGGTCTCCCAAGAAGTCGTGCTTTGGGCTCCGAGTAGCCCTAGCCTCCAGCACCACCTGCACCGAAGATCACTGGCCCCCACTCCACGAGTGTCCTGTAAGCCAGATCCACGTGCGGCGTCACGAGGCTCCTTCGCGGTCGCTAGCCCGTTGGCTAGTAGCCCTTAACGAAGGCCAATCCTTTTCTTACTTGGCATCCTGGTTGCTCCAGGCCTGCCCTCACTTACCCTCGCTGGGTGAGTTCCACAGACCTTGCTGGTCTGCACCATCGACGATCTACATCTTCACCGAGACTTGCCGTTGCCAAGGCTTGTTGGGTCCAATCCGGTCGCCGACACCTCAGCACTCGACAGACATCGTGTACCAGCCCGAATCCTGCTCCTGGTCGCCGACAACGCCTCCTGGACCTCGTGGCTGAAGAGTCAAGACGACCGTCAACGCACCTGAAGCACTCGACATCGGTGGGCATCTGTCCATCGCCTTCCTGGTCACTGGCTAGTGACCCAGACTCTGTCCCCTCTGCTTTCAGGTTCTTCAGAACTCCGATCCACTCTTGGATCCACCCGGACACTTTTCTCTTGGCCGCCAGCAGCACTTTGCAGCAGATCGCCATTCGAATCGGCGACGAAACCCGACCCGAAAGGCACCTATGCACCCGGCTTCCCTGGGTGAGGTAACACGAGTACTCCGGTGCTCCCGTGGGTAGAGACTCTTCAAAGTCCTAGATCTCAAGGGTTTTGTCCTAGTCATCTTTTAAGTGTCCCTTTTCTCTATTTTCCCGATCCCGACTTTCTCCATAGAAGTCAACGGCGTATCGCGGTTGTGTATTTACACTGCACGCGTCTCCCGTAGGTCCCCTGTGTCACTACCTTGGGTGGTTCCTTGTGGTCCAAGCACTTCTAGAGGCTCTAGGCCTAGTGTCTAGTTCAGTCGTGGTTCGCATACCACTTTATTGGTATATGGTTTGGTACGCCCCTAGGGCCCAAACGTGTATTTGTGCTATTACTGTGAATTAATAACTTATAACTTATGTACTTCGAACTCTAGCCTCATAAAGAGACTAGAGGGTGTGTTTAGCAATAAATACATATATTTTGAATATATACCTGGTGTGGTGCTCTTTCATTTGGTCACTCAAGAGATTATAGACTGGTAAAACAAGCTGCTTTACATTCCTTCAAGACTTAGCCTGAAGGCTGCTCTCCATAGCTACCACTAGGATAGCTTTCAATAAGGTTGTCTTTAACCTATCTCCAATAAGGGGTTGTTTGGACTGGTGCAAGGTGCCCACTATAATTAGTGGACAGCATATACCAGGCCAACTTCTCACATTGGTGTGCAGCGTGTGGGATTCCAGCTTGCTATTGTTTTACCAGATAATCTCAATTGAATTGATCAACTGAAAACCACTAAAGGTACCTAAGGTACATATAATTTAAGCTTAGAATACAGTAAGTTCTACTGAACTTAGAGTTGTGTGTTAAGGGATAGCACAACCCTTTCTACAACTCAAGAGAGTTTAGTAGGCCACACTAGAGTAGGTAGTGCATACACCACACCACACTAGTAATGTCTTTAAGGGCAGGATCCAAAGAATCCTTGCAGGAAGCCATTGAGCTTCCACCCTCCAAGTATGATACACTCCCATTCTTGGAATTGAGAGCTTTATGTAACTTGAGAAAAATAAGGACAGGCCAAAGCCCCACCACCCAACACCTCAAGGAGTTGTTGGTGGCTTATGACCTTAGTAAGCCTGTAGGGACTGAAGGGGTAGGAGCTGAGGGTGGGGCAGAAGAAGAGGGCGAGGCCAGGGGTACCAATACCCCCAGCCCCCTCTGAAACTGGCCAGGAGGGTGACAATGACCCTGACCTGGATAACCCAATCCCTCCTGTGGATGATGATGAGGATGATCAAGATGATGCCCTCTTTGTCCCCCAGGAAGGATTAAGAGTGTGCCCAGGAAGTCTAGATCTCCTTCTCAGGAGTCTAACCACTCTGGCACCTCTATAGGGAGCTCTGTCTCCTCTCACAGGAGGGAATCCTCTCATGAGAGGAGAACCAGACTGGTCCAGTATGAGGAAACTCAGCTGGAAATCAGAAAAAAGCAATTGGCTTTAGATAGGGAATCCCTAGATCTCCTTAGAGAGAGAAGAAAGTTGGGACTAGAGTCCCATGGTGGCAGCCATGTCCCTAGAGACAGGGAAAGGTCCTATGACCATAGGAACCTGAGCAAGATTGTCCCTCCCTACCAGAGTGGGGATGATATCCACAAATGGATAACTGCATTAGAGAGGGCCTGTAAAGTACAGAAGGTCCCTCAGGAGCAGTGGGCAGCAATCTTGTGGCTCTCCTTTGCTGACAAAGGTAGAGATAAGCTCCTCACTGTTAGAGAGGAGGATGCTGATAATTACAAGGTCTTGAAGAGTGCTCTTATTGATGGGTTTGGCCTAACCACTGAACAGTACAGGTTGAAGTTCAGAGACACCCAAAAGCACAGACTCAAGACTGGGTAGACTATGTGGATTGTTCTGCCAAGGCTCTGGAAGGCTGGTTGATGGGCAGTAAGGTGTGTGACTTCTCAGGATTGTACAATCTGATAATGAGGGAGCAGATTCTTAATAACTGTCAAAATCAGCTGTTGCATCAATACCTGGTAGACTCTGATCTGACCTCTCCCCAAGAATTGGGAAAGAAGGCAGACAAATGGGTCAGAACCAGGGTGAAGCAGAAGGTACAGAACCAAGGTGGGGAAACCAAGAAGCAAGATGCTAAGAACTCTGACAAGGGTGGGGAGAAGGGTAAAGATCAAAAGTCTTCATCAGGCCCCCAAAAATCTTCTTCTGGTGGGGATTCACAGTCTACCAAAGGGAAAGGCCAAAGAAAACCATGGTGCAAGGTCTGTAAGCAAAAGACCCACTGGACCAGTGATTGCACCAAGTCCAAAGACTCCAGTCCAGCACCCACCAATGCCCCTAAGGCACCTGTTCCCCCTAGTACAGTTGGTGGAAGTGCTCCAGCAAAGGAGTTTAGTAGGGTTCACCCTGGGAACTGAGTTGGGCTCTGACTTAGTCAGAGAACTGACTCAGGCTGTGTTAGTCTGTGATGGAGGCATGGATGTGACCTCCACTGTGAGTCCCAGTAATCTGGGCAAGTACAGACAACAGCCTTTAATCAATGGACGTGAGGCTTTGGCATTTAGGGACACAGGGGCAAGTGTCACAATGGTGACACAAGACCTTGTGCTTCCTGGGCAAGTTATGCTTGGTGAGATGTACCAAGTGACCAATGCTAGCAACGTCAGAACAGACCATACTCTGGCAGTTGTTAACTTCTCCTGGGGAGGGGTAACTGGCCTTAAGAAGGTTGTGGTAAGTGCAAACCTACCAGTCGAATGCTTGCTTGGCAATGACTTAGAGACTTCTGCTTGGGCAGAAGTGGAGCTCAGGACCCATGCAGAAATGCTGGGGATCCCTGCAGATGTGTTTGCTGTGACCAGGTCACAAGCCAAAATGTCTAGCACTGAACAGGCCTTGGATTCTGGAAGAATGGACCAAGTGCCTTCCAAGAGGAGGAGTAGTAGGGTTAAGGCAGTGCCTTCCCCCTTGGCTCAGGAGGAAGATCAGTCCCTTGAGGGGATGATCTCAGCCCTGAAGAAGGAACTGTCCCAGAGGAACTTGAACCTGACCAGGTTGAGTTCTTGGGGACAGGGGGACCTTCTAGGGCAGATCTGAGCCAGGAGCAGCAGAGCTGCCCCTCCCTTGAACCCCTCAGACAGCAAGCTGCTGCTGAGGCTGCTGGGAAAGCTAGTGGTCCCCATACAGTGTATTGGGATGATGGACTCCTGTACTCAGAGAGTAGAGACCCCAAGCCTGGTGCTACCAGGAGGTTGGTAATACCTTTGAAGTTCAGGGGCTTCCTATTGACCCTAGCCCATGATATTCCCTTAGCAGGTCACCTGGGCCAGAACAAGACTTGGGACAGAATTGTCCCTCACTTTCACTGGCCCCACATGTCTGAAGACAGTAAGGAGTTTTGTCGCTCCTGTGTAACCTGCCAAGCCAGTGGCAAAGCAGGTGGCACTACAAAGGCCCCCTGATACCACTACCTGTGGTGGGGGTGCCCTTTGAAAGGGTAGGGATTGACATTGTTGGTCCCATGGATCCCCAAACAGCCTCTGGGCACAGGTTTATCCTGGTGGTAGTGGATCATGCCACCAGGTACCCAGAAGCTATTCCCCTCAGGACCACTACAGCACCTGTGGTGGCAAGGGCCCTCCTGGGAATCTTCTCAAGAGTGGGCTTTCCTAAGGAGGTAGTATCAGACAGGGGTGCTAACTTCATGTCTGGGTACTTAAAAGCAATGTGGAAGGAGTGTGGAGTGACTTATAAGTTCACCACACCCTATCACCCACAATGCAATGGTTTAGTTGAGAGATTCAACAAAACCTTGAAGGGCATGATTAAAGGGCTCCCAGAAAAGCTTAGGCGTAGATGGGACATACTCTTGCCCTGCCTTTTATTCGCATATAGGGAGGTGCCTCAGAAGGGGGTTGGTTACAGCCCTTTTGAACTTCTGTTTGGCCACCCTGTGAGGGTCCACTGTGCTTGGTGAAGGAAGGATGGGAGTTACCTCTCAAGCCCCCAAAGCAAGATATAGTGGACTATGTACTTGGTCTCCGCTCCAGGATGGCTGAGTACATGAAAAGGCAACCAAAAACCTTGAGGCTAGCCAGGAACTTCAGAAGGCCTGGCATGACCAAAGAGCTGTTCTGACTGTTTACCAGCCAGGACAGAAGGTGTGGGTGTTGGAGCCAGTGGCCCCAGCAGCTCTCCAAGATAAATGGAGTGGACCCCACACTATTGTTGAGCAGAAGGGTGAGGTCACTTACTTAGTGGACCTAGGAACACCCAGGAGTCCCCACAGGGTTCTCCATGTCAACAGGTTAAAACCATATGTGGACAGGGCAGACATGGGCTTGCTCATGGCTACTGATGAAGGGCAGGAGGAAGAGAGTGACCCACTCCCTGACCTGCTCTCACAGAACCCTGACGATGGGTCAGTTGATGGTGTAGCCTTGGCAGGCAGCCTCACTACCCAGCAACAAACTGATTGCAGGCAAGTCCTCAATCAGTTTAGACATATGTTTTCACTGACACCCAGTCAGACCACCTGGTGCACTCATGAAGTGGACACTGGGGACAGTCTGCCTATTAAAAACAAGATTTATAGGCAACCTGACCATGTCAGGGACTGTATCAGGACTGAAGTCCAGAAAATGTTGGAATTGGGAGTTATTGAACCCTCAGATAGCCCTTGGGCTAGTCCAGTAGTCCTTGTGCCGAAACCTCACACCAGTGGTGGAAAAAGAGAGATGAGGTTTTGTGTGGACTACAGGGGTCTCAATGCAGTCACTAGGACTGATGCCCATCCAATACCCAGGGCAGATGAGCTCATAGATACTTTGGCCTCTGCCAAATATCTCAGCACATTTGACCTAACAGCTGGCTACTGGCAGATCAGACTAGCTGATACTGCAAAGCCCAAAACAGCATTCTCGACCCCTAGTGGACATTATCAATTTGTGGTAATGCCCTTTGGTCTGAAGAATGCACCTGCCACTTTCAGAGGTTGGTGAATACAGTTCTCACAGGACTGGAGGCCTATAGTGCAGCTTATCTAGATGATATTGCTGTCTTTAGCTCCACCTGGGAGGATCACCTGGTCCACCTCAGGAATGTTTTACAGGCCCTGCAAAAGGCAGGCCTGACTATCAAGGCCACTAAGTGCCAGATAGGGCAGAGTCAGGTTGTGTACCTGGGCCACCTTGTGGGTGGAGGCCAGGTTCAACCTTTGCAGAGCAAGATCCAGACCATCATGGACTGGACTGCTCCCACTACCCAGACTCAGGTGAGAGCCTTCTTAGGCCTGACTGGGTACTATAGGAGATTTGTCAAGGGGTATGGATCAATAGTGACACCCCTGAATGACTTAACTTCTAAGAAAATGCCCAAAGGTTCAGTGGACAGTTAGCTGTCAAAAGGCATTTGATGACCTCAAGCAGGCCATGTGCACTGCTCCAATTCTGCAGAGTCCTGATTACTCCAAGAAGTTCATTGTTCAAACTGATGCATCTGAATTGGGGGTAGGGGCTGTACTGTCACAATTGAATGAAGAAGGTCAGGATCAGCCAGTAGCTTTTATTAGCAGAAGGCTGACCCCTAGAGAAACGTTGGTCAGCCATAGAGAGGAGGCCTTTGCTGTGGTCTGGGCTCTGAAGAAGTTGAGGCCATACTTGTTTTGTACACACTTCCTGGTTCAGACAGACCATAAGCCCCTCTTATGGCTAAAACAAATGAAGGGTGAAAACCCCAAACTGCTTAGGTGGTCCATTTCCCTACAGGGGATGGACTTTACAGTGGAACATAGGCCTGGGAGTAACCATGCGAATGCAGATGGACTCTCTAGGTATTTCCACTTAGAACATGAAGACTTAACTGGGCAAGGTTAGTTTAATGTCCCTACGTTTGGGGGGTTGTGTAGGAGAGTAGGATCTGCTTCACATGGGTACCCCCACTTTTTGCTGATGCTTCACTGTTTTTCGACATTAGTCTGGCTGGGGCCCTGCTAATCAGAACCCCAGCCTAGCTGCTTCCTCTCTAAAATGGTTTCCATGTGCCTTAGGCACATCACTGATTGGGATCTGGAGTGCCCTTATAAGTCCCTAGTATATGGTATACTATGTACCAAGGGCATAGGTACCTCAGAGGCCTGCCAGGGGCTGCAGCATGTATTATGCCACCCCTGGAAGGCCATCCAAACTGACACCACAGGTCTGCTACTGCAGCCTGGGTAGGTGGTGCATGCACCCCTTACTGTGATATAGGTTACCTATATCACGAAATACATACACACATATAAACCTATAAGTCACTCCTAAGGCAGGCCTTATCAATCCTAAAGGCAGAGTGCGTGGTTCCTATGTGAGAGGGTGCCCCTGCATGAGCAGGGCCCCTCTGCAGCGTTCGGAGACCATCTCTGATGCTGTTTGTAGTGCAGCCTGACCATATACTCTTAAGCGCATTATATCCTCGCGGTAAAATGCTAACTTTGGAATGGCTGCACCTAAACATGTCGTGTTTGGTGTCAAACATCTTGGAATACTACCCCCCGCCAATCCTGGCGGCGGGGGTAGCATTCCACCCTTCTAGAGGGAAAGACATGTTAACTCTGACTAGTCCGGTAACTTCTTTCCAGAGCCCTGGCATCACAAAATGGATGCTGCTGCCACAGACACGAGTCTGGCCTCCTGCTGCTGGACGAAACTCCGGCAGGGGAGGCCTGGACAATAGGTTTCCTGTCCCAGGGAGGTGTGACCACCTCCCCAGACAGAGATAATGTGTATTGGGGCTGGGCGGGAGCACTTTCGGGTGCTTTGAAGTCCTGCACTGGGGGCACATTTGGTGTCCCTGTGCATACCCCAGTTCAAACCGGATCAGGGGCTTGCAGCCCCTGCTTTGGCGCGAACTGGACAAAGAGAAAGGGTGTAGCCACCCCTCTGCCCTGACCCACCCATAGGTGGGGCCACAGAGTAGTCCAACCCCTATCTTTAGAATAAAGGTAGGAACCCAGTCCTTAGGACTTTAGATTATCCCTGGACGAAACTCTGAAACTGAATCCTGGACCTTCGACGCTCTACTCACGATTAGAGGACTGAAGAATCTCCCTTGGGGTCAAGGAGTGACTCCCCTGCTTGGCAGGCACCAAAGAAGCATCTGTCCGGTTCGCATTTCTGAAGCTCCCGTCGGACGCTGAAGTCATCGCATCACCAGAGGTGGATTCTCAGACTTCCCGAGGCTACCCTGAGTCCCCAGCAAAGCTGAGGCCCGTGGCTATCGTGGGTGACTTGAGACCGTGACCCCTGGACACCGAGCACATTTGCAAGTGCATCCTCTTCTGGGTCTCCCAAGAAGTCGTGCTTTGGGCTCCGAGTAGCCCTAGCCTCCAGCACCACCTGCACCGAAGATCACTGGCCCCCACTCCACGAGTGTCCTGTAAGCCAGATCCACGTGCGGCGTCACGAGGCTCCTTCGCGGTCGCTAGCCCGTTGGCTAGTAGCCCTTAACGAAGGCCAATCCTTTTCTTACTTGGCATCCTGGTTGCTCCAGGCCTGCCCTCACTTACCCTCGCTGGGTGAGTTCCACAGACCTTGCTGGTCTGCACCATCGACGATCTACATCTTCACCGAGACTTGCCGTTGCCAAGGCTTGTTGGGTCCAATCCGGTCGCCGACACCTCAGCACTCGACAGACATCGTGTACCAGCCCGAATCCTGCTCCTGGTCGCCGACAACGCCTCCTGGACCTCGTGGCTGAAGAGTCAAGACGACCGTCAACGCACCTGAAGCACTCGACATCGGTGGGCATCTGTCCATCGCCTTCCTGGTCACTGGCTAGTGACCCAGACTCTGTCCCCTCTGCTTTCAGGTTCTTCAGAACTCCGATCCACTCTTGGATCCACCCGGACACTTTTCTCTTGGCCGCCAGCAGCACTTTGCAGCAGATCGCCATTCGAATCGGCAGACGAAACCCGACCCGAAAGGCACCTATGCACCCGGCTTCCCTGGGTGAGGTAACACGAGTACTCCGGTGCTCCCGTGGGTAGAGACTCTTCAAAGTCCTAGATCTCAAAGGGTTTTGTCCTAGTCATCTTTTAAGTGTCCCTTTTCTCTATTTTCCCGATCCCGACTTTCTCCATAGAAGTCAACGGCGTATCGCGGTTGTGTATTTACACTGCACGCGTCTCCCGTAGGTCCCCTGTGTCACTACCTTGGGTGGTTCCTTGTGGTCCAAGCACTTCTAGAGGCTCTAGGCCTAGTGTCTAGTTCAGTCGTGGTTCGCATACCACTTTATTGGTATATGGTTTGGTACGCCCCTAGGGCCCAAACGTGTATTTGTGCTATTACTGTGAATTAATAACTTATAACTTATGTACTTGAACTCTAGCCTCATAAAGAGACTAGAGGGGTGTGTTTAGCAATAAATACATATATTTTGAATATATACCTGGTGTGGTGCTCTTTCATTTGGTCACTCAAGAGATTATAGACTGGTAAAACAAGCTGCTTTACATTCCTTCAAGACTTAGCCTGAAGGCTGCTATCCATAGCTACCACTAGGATAGCTTTCAATAAGGTTGTCTTTAACCTATCTCCAATAAGGGGTTGTTTGGACTGGTGCAAGGTGCCCACTATAATTAGTGGACAGCATATACCAGGCCAACTTCTCACACGAAGCTTTACTTAAATCTAGGCACACAATGATGTTATTGGAGGACAAAGTCAAGGAACTGCACCACATAAATGGCAGCAGCATTATCATTTGCACATAGTTAAGCACAATATAATGTACTGTAAAGTTATGCTATTTTTGGTCCATTTTGTTTTGCAGTGCACTGTGCTGTTTAGTAGCAGCAAAAATGTATTTATGTTTGCATTTACTTTCTGGAAACGGCATAAAAAATAATTTCAGAAGCTTCAAACATTGCTGCGAGCCGAAAAATTAAATGGAGCAAAATAGCACAATTTTACAATTATCACATGCTGCTAAAAGAACCAAGGTGCAAGATACCAGGGCAATTTGTGTAACCTGGTTAATTTTCTCTGTCGTTAATAATAATTAATACACTTTGACAGCACGTTAGGGTTTGTTTTGTTCAGAGGGACTGACAACAGGTATTATTAGCCAAAATGTTATTTTTTTCCAGGAGGTTGTATACGAAGGATTTTAGCTTGAGTGAACAGACCTGTGACCTTCAGGTCACACAGATTTCTACAATGGATGCAGTAGTCGACTGATCCACCTTACTGGACTTCCGTGGTAGCTAAAGTCTTATTCCATTCATAGAAGACACGTAGTGCCCGATTACGATGTCGGGCGGAAGCTTTCCGCCAGACACCGTCTCGGATCCGACTAACTCGCGGTCGGCCCGACCAATTACGATGCACTGTTCGGTCGGATTCCAATGGGATCCAGTGTTCCGACTGACAACACAGGCTCCTATGGGGAAATGGGGTGTTTGCAGAAAACCATGCACCCTGTCGCGGGCACCCCATGGTGCCTACCACATAGTGCAGGGTTTTACAGGGGGGTCCCTTGGGTAACCCCTCGGACCCCAACCGGAGGCCGCAGGGTGAAGGGGGCCCTGCTAGGGCCCCCAAAGTCACTTTCCGACAGCCTTTTTGTGTCGGACAGGCCGACTCGGAAAGGCTGTTGGAAACCGGCATCGTAATCGCACAGTTGGAAACGCTGTCGGTAGAGCTGTGCGATGTGGGTCCGACCGACACGGATGCTCTGAGAGCAGTTCGGAACCGATTCGGAAAAGACTGTGCGGTTTACAATCCGACCGCAAACATCATAATCTGTTGGGCGGATTGTAAACTGACCGAGTCGGTCGGATGGATTTCGACAATGTCGAGGAGATTCCGAATGTCGGGAATCAGACTTTCCACCTGACATCGTAAATCGGGCCTGTAGTGTCTTAAGTGGGGATAAACAATGTAGCCCTGATGATACTTATTGAGATCTCTCACACCACACTCGAGTGCACGTGCAGCGCCGAGTGTGGACTTGTGACCTCGGTTGCTACAGCTAAATGCATGAACAAAGCTGTTGCATGAGGATGAAGTTGTGGTTCTTAGAGATGCTCGTGAAAAGGACTCGTCTAGCTCCTTTGCATGTACAAAGTGAATTAGGTCCTGTGGACATATTACATTGATATGTTTGTGCAGCACAAACCAGGGGCAGTGCGCAAGTTAAAAAAAAACAAATGCACTGTCCTCAGTGCAGGTGCAAACTCGTGCAGAAATAGCAGGGAATCCTCACAAGCGGGTGCATTATATATGAACACCCACCCAGTGGTTTTGAGTGGGTGGGGATCGCCGCCTGGGAGTTAAGGCAGTAATGTAAACTAAGCACAACTTTTAGGAGGTCTAATCTCCAAATTCCAGGGAACACACAGTGGTAAAACTATAGTCACTTGTACTCTTTACCCCAGACTATACCAGCCATTAGTTGGACTACAACTAATAGCACATTTTGACTAGGTCTGTTTGCAATATATATACATTGTATGATGAACACATGCACCAAAAACAGCAATCCTAAACACTGCAGAGTGTAAGTCCCAACGATGCATACTTCTCACCCATTAGAGCGTCAAAGGAGGGTGACATCGAATGTTTTTTTAATGTGATCCCATTTGAATCAATGGAGATGAATTTTTTTTTAGGAGGATAGGGAAGATTTCCAGGGCATGTGATGGGAGGCATTTTGCTTGCTTGGAGGGGGAAGATGAGTCTAAGGAGGGTGACACTGAACAAATGAGGATGAAGTATGTTGAAGCTTGTTTCTTTATTCTTTTGCTAGTCGCTGAAACCTAGCTCTAAAGTGGTGCTGCGTCATGAGTGACACCTCTTTGCATTTTAGCAACCAGAGCTTTGTATGTTTTGATATTTAAGTCAATATATACTAGGTTAAAAACAAAATTACAAGTCCAGAAAGTTAAGTGCTGCAACTTATATACCACGACTTGCTGAGGGTGTGACACTTGGCATTGTTCCTCTTGCCAGCTAGGCCAAAGCTGTAGTTAAAATGTTGAACACTGATGGACATTCACTTATTTTTAACACAGAGTGGTCGGCTTTTGTGGCTCGTTAGGGGCTGAACGCACCACTTAAGCACAGGTTTGACATTATCTCTTGGCCATTGTTAGAAATTAGGTTTCTGGTTGGCAGAGGTATGTACTCTGTCCAAGCAGGAACCACAATCCTAGTCAGGGTTAGAGTAGTAAACACTAAAAGCTTCCCTGTGCTCACCCTCTGGTAGCTTGACACAGAGCAGTCAGGCTAAACTAAATACACAATGTGTAAAGTATTTGTGCACACACACAGCATAACACAGTGAAAACACCACAAAAGTGCTCCACACCACTTTAGTAAAATATCCAATATTTATCGGAGTAAAAAAGAGACCAGAACGACAAAAAACCAACATACACAAGTCAAGATATGAATTTTGAAAGAATAAATCAAAATGCACTGCTTAGAAATCAATAGCTCCAACTGGGGCTATCTGGTCACGCTTGACCAGGGCAAATTCAAAAGTTCAGTCCGACGGCGATGCAGTGCGGGTTGGATACAGGAGTCATGCAGACCCGTGGACAGTACCTTGAATGCGCCGATGCTCAGGGACAATGCATTAAAATACGGAGGTGATGCGTCACAGGCAATGTGTCGGTTCCAAAGTTGGACAAAGACGTTGATGCGTCGATGTCAAGCGCGCTGTGTGTTGCTTCGAGGCGTTGATGTCGAGCTGAAGGTGATGTGTTGGTGTGCAGCCGCGCAGGGCCATGAATACATCAGGGCCGGGGCTTCGCAGATGTCGACAACGCGTTGTCTGAGACTCAGGCAGTGGCGGTGATTCGGAGTCACTGCGTCTGCAAAGTCGGCGCTGTATTATAGGTCGAGGTCGTTGCGTTGAACACTCGGCAAGCGGTGTCCACCGCTTCATGCAGGCAGCGGCAATGCGTCAATTTCGCAGGGAACGCGCCGGTTCCGAACGATGCTTTGGTGTTGATGCGTTGGTTTCTTGGGCTCCAGCGCCAAACACTCACTTCAAAGGGCCCACAACTGGATTTGGCAGCACCTGGCAGAGCAGGACTCACAGCAGAGGAGCCCAGGTGCTGGTAGCAAGATGCAGGTGAAGTCTTTGATATCCCGAAGACTTCAGTAACAGGAGGCAAGCCCAAACAAGCCCTTGGAGAACATTTAGAGATGCAGGATGTAGAGAGTAAAGTTCAGTCCTCTCACTCCCAGGCAAGAAGCAGGAGGCCAACACAGCAAAGCAATTGGCAAAGTGACAGTCCCTACTGGCAGCACAACAGCTCTTCTTCCTGGCAGAATGTCCACAGTCCAGAAGTGTTCTGAGTATATGGTGTCAGAGGTCCAGTACTTATACCCATTTTATCCTTTTGAGAGAGGAGTCCTGCAGCAGAAACCGGCCTCGTTCACACAGATGGGGCTGGTGCAAGCGCACAGGTGCAGAACCCGTTATTAATGTTTGAAAGAATACCAGAGTGAAATTATAAGTTCCAGTAAGGCTCGCACTCCACAATTTCGATTCCAAATTGTATTTTCGGCAACGCGTTTCACCCGCACGCAGGCTTCATCACGGCCAGTTAGATAAATACAGTGCCTGATCACCTTTAATAAAAATTAAAAAAAGGTTGAGTAATGCCATAAGCATAGAAACAATGCTGAAATAATACTTTGTCTTAATTCCAGGCTTAGTCATCCTATAATGATAATTCTCACAATATGATAAATTACTCAAATTGCATACATTAATGCCAAAACAGAAGATTATACAAATGAGTGTTCTCATGTAGAATATGACAAAGAGTATAGATATTCCACAAGTACAAGCCAAAGTGGCTGAAGGCAGATAAAAATATATCAGTGCTCTTACATGGCCTATCAGAAATGGAGAAAAATTGCTCATATGTAACTTATAGCTTATTGTTACGTTAAGCATTGCATCCTTCGAAGTAGGGAGACTTCACAGAAAGGTCTTTGTAGTGCACAAGATCCTGGCCCTGGCTGCAGATACACTACAGGGGGGTATGCAGCACTTTGTGTGGGGACAGGTTCAGCCCTATTCAGGTGCAAGTGTCAGCTCTTCCCTCTCACTCTAGCTGAGGAAGACCCATAAGCCTGCTGATGGGCCATCGGGATATGCAGAGCACACCTCAGCTCCCTTTGTGTGTGACTGTCTAGAGGGAATGCTCAAAGCCCAGCTGTCACCCAACCCAGACGTGTATTCTAGGGACAGGCAGAAGCACAGAAGGGTTAAAGTAAGAAAATGCTTTCTAAAAGTGGCATTTTCAGACCTGTAATTTAAAAACAACTTTTTCTAAACAATGTGTCTTTCAATTGTGAGTCCAGAGACACCAAAATTACTCTTCCTATCTTTTTCCAATAGGAAGTTACACTTGTAAAGTGGCAGCTTCAATGATAACATAAGAGAGAGATAGGCCTTGCTGTAGTGAAAAAAACAATTTATCAGTTTTTCACTACTAGGACATGTAAAACTCCAAAGTACATGCCCTACCTTTTAAATACACTGCACCCTACCCATGAGGCTACCTAGGGCCTACATTAGGGGTGACGTCTACGTAATAAAAGGGAAGGTTTGGGCCTGCCAAGTAGGTGAACTTTCCAAGTCGAAATGGCAGTTTAAAACTGCACATACAGGCCCTGCAATTTAATTGGCAGGCCTGAGACAGGTTTGAAGGGCAACTGTTAGAAATGGGGGTCTCTAGTTGGCAGTGGTATGCACCCTGTCCAAGTGGGGACCCTTCCTTCTAGTCAGGATAAGGGGATTACACACTTAGATAACCCCTTGTCACCCCCTTGGTAGCTTGGCACGAGCAGACAGACTTATCCCAGAGGCAATGTGTAAAGTATTTGTACATAACACATACAGTAACACAGTGAGAACACTACAAATGGACACCACACCAGTTTAGAAAAATAAAGTATCTTTATCTAAACCAAACAAGACCAAAACGACAAAAAATCCACCATACACAACTCAAAATATGACTTTTAAAAGGTTTCAAGCAATTCAGTCTACAGAAATCTATGGATGAGTTATTTTTACACAAAGTACCTCAAATGCGTCAAAATCCACAAGGCAAAACAGCTGCAGAGGAGGGAAGCGTCGAAAAACACAGCGATGCGTCATATCCTGAGTACTTTGGGCGATGCAACAGTTCTGCTGCACGCAGGAGAAGTGATGTGTCGAATCCAGACTGTAGGGGGAAGTGATGTGTCGATTTCCCAGGCGATTCTGGTCTGCGGGTGTTGCGCCAGAAAAACTTGCTGCACAGGTGCGATGTGTGAGAAAATGTAGGCGCTCTGGCCGCTGCATGGATTTCTGTAGCCGCTGACCGGTGATGCGTCGATTCATTTAGCTGCACAGTGGGGCCTGCGTTGGTGTGCGGCGGCTTCTCGTACCGTGGGCAGGCGCGGAGTCGATTTCTTCAGCCGCATGGGGCTGTGCGTCAGGAATTTTTCCAGCATGGAGGGTTTGCGTCTGAAAATTTAGTCTCAAGAAGAGCGAAGCGTCTAATTTGTAGGTTTCTTCAGTTCTTCACAGCTTTCTGTAACAGGAACAACCTCCAGGGGCCCAGAACTTGAATAGGCACCCGCAGGCAGGTCCGAACTACGAGACGTGGAGTTCAAGAAGGCTGTACGTGAAGTTGTTGTGTCTCTGAGAGTTCAGAACAGCAGGCCAGCAAACACAAGCCCTTGGAGACTCTTCTCTAGCAGGTTTCACAGCAAAGTCCAGTCTTTGTCCTCTCCTTGGCAGAAGCAGCAACTGCAGGCCAACCCAGCAAAGCAACACACAGCAAAGGGGCAGTACTCCTCCTCACAGCTCTTCTACTGTGCCTTTGAGGGTACGGCTGAATCTCTCAACCAACCCACCGGTTTGGGGGTAGTAAGGAGTGGTGAACTTCTAGGCTACCCCACACTCCTTCCACATGGCCTTCATGTACAAGGATGTGAAGTTGGAACCACGGTCAGATACCACCTCCGTGGGGAAACCCACATGGGTAAAGTTCCCCATCAGTGCCCTAGCCACGGTGGGCGCAGTCATTGTCCTCAGAAGGATAGCTTCTGGATGGCATGGTCCACCAAGACCAGGACAAACCTGCTGCCCATGGCTGTTTTGGGATCCAGAGGCCCCACAATGCCAATGCCAACTTGCTCGAAAGGAGTGCTCAGGACAGGGAAAGGTTCCGGGGACTTTGCATTTCCCCGTCTTGCCACTCGCTTGGCAGGTAGGAGCGGACCTGCAGAACACATCTGAGGACTTCCTCATCTGAGGCCAATAAAAGTGTCCGACAAGCCTTTCAAAGGTCTTGTCCTGCCTGAAATGACCTGCCAGTAGCACATCATGAGCCAGACCCACTAGGAAGGTTCTGAAGCCCTGGGGTACCACAAGCATATTGGCTGCACCAAGCTCAGAAACCTTAGACTCGCTATACAGGAGACCATTCTCTCAATAAATCTGGTGCTGGCCAGAGGCTTCACCAGCAGCCTGGGCCTTGGAATGGTGCTGCAGACCCACATGAGTAGGGCACTCCTTCTGTGCCGCGCAGAACTCCTCCCTGGAGGGACCTCCGTCCTGCTGCCAAATGGGGCAGCTCAGGCAGGTTCCCCAGTTCGGCCACTTCTTCCACTGTACGTTCCGGGGCGCCCCTCGGGTTCAGCCTTGTCCCGGACCGTGGGAATTTCAGGAGCGTGTTTCCCATGCCCCTTGACGCTCCTCTTCTTGGCAAGCACCTGGGCCACTCTTTCAAGCTCCAGGTCCTTCTGATCACCCTCACATGCTGCCGTGGACCATATGGTCAGGCACACCCATTCAGACAACCTCAACAACTCCAAGTGTGACCTGAGCTCTACCTTCTTCCAGGCGGTATGCTCCAGGCCATTTGCCCAGCAGTCAATCCACAGGCATGGATGGACTCACAGGTACCCTCAAGGAACCTAAGACCCCCGCCCCCATTCAAAGAGAACCTGAGCCACTAAACATGGACTCTCAGGGTTGTCTATAGAATCAACTTGGTGGACCACATTTGGGACTACCTGATCTGAAGACACCAGATGATACCGGAAGTTTGTCATGCTGGCTCCTGTGTCTCTCAGAGCCTTTACCCGTTGCCCATTAATGGTAACCCACTTCCTATACCATCCTAGTATTATCAGACATGAGGGTTCTCTGTACCATTTCAATGTCACCCAGGGACCCTAGGGGAACCTCAGCTATATCCCCACCACTAACTGGGTCCAACTCCTCCCCAAGCGCTACACTAGCCATCCCCAGTGACTGCCCACTGGTGGGGGGGCTGTGCCCGCTTAGGACACTTGGGATCCTGATTACATTCAAAACACTTGAGGGGCCCCTTCCCTGCAGGCTTACCTGTAGGGAACCATTTCTGCTTTTCAGTAGGGGGTTGGGAACCCTAACCCAGGGAACTAGTTTGGGGCCCTTTAGGGAACTCTGCAGTGCTAGAGGCACTCTTATGGTCTGACACCACGTGATGACCTTTGACTACCATCATTTTAATTGACTTTAGTGGTTTACTTTACCCTAGCGTGAATGTACGACGTCCTGCATATGCCTCGTTTCTCTTGAAGGTTTCTTTCTTGTAATCTTGCAGTCTTACAGCGAGAGCTGTCACAGAGTAGAACAGCCTTGCCAAGAATAGAACGTGTGGGATGTGCATTTGAAACCATGAGAGAGAGAGGTGTGGAATGTACTTTTCGGTCTCGAAGTGCAGTGTTATGAGCAGTGGTGCACAAATGTGCATTGTGTTGTACATTGAGAGATGATGTATGTGATGCTATAGGCAGTGGTGCACAAATGTGAATTGTGTTGTACATTGGGAAGTATTATGAAGTTCTCATTATTGGCTTTGACATGGCCTCATGACATCCTGAATTCAGACTCTGTCTTGCTTGAGATTTTCTGCGCGCACAGAGAGGCCCCCAGAGTGTTTGCAAGTTGTTTGGGTTAATCACGTTCAAGGTTGTTTTGTGAGAAATTGTTTAATGTACCCTGGAAGGCTTTCGTAAGCTTCATTAAGATAAAGGCTGGAACATGCGAGAATGTAGAGGGAATGTGGGAACTCCTTTTGCCCTGGAATGCTTGCATGAAAGCTGGCCAGTTCCAGTAAGTTTCCTTGGCTCTGAGGGAAAGACTCTCGAACCTTCTAGTGTGTTTTGAGACTATAAAGCTGAGGGTTGTTGACTTAGAAACCGGGATTTTGGAATCCGAATGGGGACGGACGCGTCTACTTCGATACAGTGGAACCCTGGTTGCTGAGGCTCTAATCCCCGGCTGTAAATCCCCCGGTCTGGAGTGGGCTAAGATGCAGTGTGTGCACCAGGTGATGTGTTTGAGTTTTGATTATTGCCATTTGAGATGTGTGGCCAGTGGCTATAATCATTTGAGGTGTTTTCTTTGGGATGTGTGAGTGAGTCAGAGTGCACATCCAAAGTAATCATTTGATGTATTTTGTGTATATATATATATCTTTCTGATTTCTTGCAGGACATCCAGTATTATTTGCTGCTGGTTTATTCATTATTATAATTCATGCATTTAACTGTTGCATTTACCAAGTGTGTTATTATTGCTTGCATATAATATATATATATATATATATATATATATATATATATATATATATATATATATATATATATATATATATATATATATATATTTGAATGTTACTCATTTGATATCTGCATAAATAAAACCCCAAGCCTTATTCTAAAAGAGAGTCTTTGCAGTTTGTAAAGTGAAACCCCTTTCTAGGTGTTGTGTTTTTTATGTCTCCTGCTTCGTCGTGTTTGGGCCATCGTGTGGGGTGGTATTTTGAGGGCGAGGCAAGACAAACTCCTTAGGGAAAGCTTCACACTGTCCCTAAACTTCTGCCTGTATTTATCTGGGGTCAAACCATATTTCCTGATAAGGGCCTCCTTCATGGCGGGTTACCTCATCCCGTCACCTGACTCTATAGTAAGTAAGGTGTCCCTCCCTTCTCTTGAGAAATGCTTCCACAAACCTGCCCCCCAACCCCCTCATGAACCTTGTACATTTGTAAAGCTATCCCTTAGGCCTCAAACCACCGATCTAGGTCGACTCCCACTCCATAATTAGGCACCACACCTTTGGGTATGTGTACTTTCTTCTTAGAAGACACTGAAGATATGCTGCCACCATCAGTGCTGGACTCAACCCTCTTGGCTTTCAAATCCAGCTCTCTCAAACTCCGCTCCTGAGCTAAAAGCATTTTCTTCTCCTCCATGGCCAATTTATGTTTCTCCATATCTGAATTCAGTTTTGCAAGCCCCAACTTAAGCTTCCTTTTTTCCTGCCTGCCCTTCAACTCTACTGAGGACAGACCTTTAGAGGAAACACTGCTGCCTGCTCGAGGAAGCCGTGCCTCCATTCAGGCTGGCCCCACAGGAAATGCTGGCTCTTCCAGCTAGATACAGATTTTGTTCCTGATTATCCACAACATCAGTCCCCTCCACTGGGTGCACAGCTGCATCCTTGGCTACTAACCAGCCCCTCTGCACCTTTTGCAGCTCCTCCTTTTAAGTGAGGCCTTTAAAAGAACACTTGAAATCCTTGCAGAAACTTTCGAGGTGGGCAACCGTGTAGGTTTCGAACTTTTCCTGCTAAAACTCAAATACTGCAGGTACAGCTACTGGCTCTCCAGATTGAGACAGGGTTGTTGCAAAAACTCAAAAGTTTGCCAAAGAGAACAAAAGAAAAAAATATATATTGGTACGTACTGATCCTATCCTCACCGCGGAACACCAATGTTAGAAATTGGGTTTCTGGTTGGCAGAGGTATGTACCCTATCCAAGCAAGAATCACAATCCTAGTCAAGATAAGTGTAGTCCACACAAAGTTTACTTGTGCTCACACTCTGGTAGCTTGTCACAGAGCAGACAGGCTAAACTAAAGAGGCAATGTGTAAAGTACACACACACATGTACACACACACACACACCTTTTATCTCAGTAAAGCAAGACCAAAACAACAAAAATCCAATATATACAAGTCAAGATATGAATTGTGCAAGATTAAATCAAAATGCAGTGCTTAAAAAGCAATAGCTCCAACTGGGGCTATCTGGTCACGCTTGACTGGGACAAATCCAAAAGTTCAGTCCAACCACGATGGAGCGTGGGCCGGATACAGGTGTCATGCAGACCCGCTGACAGTACCTTGGATGTATCGATGCTCGGGACGATGCATTGAAATACGAAGGTGATGCGTCGCAGTAGCAGGCAGTGCGCCGATTCCAAAGCCGGGCAAAGTCGTTGATGCGTCGATGTCAAGAGCGCTGTGCGTCGGTTTCGAGGAGTTTATGTCAAACCGCTTGGTTGAAGCCGATGCGTCAGCACAAAGCCGCGCAGGCCGGAATGCGTTAGATTCTGGGATGAGGCATCGTAGACGTCGACAATGCATTGTCTGAAACTAGCCCAGCTGCAGTGATTCGGAGGCGCTGTGTCAGGAAAGTTGGGGCTGCGTTGTAAGTCGAGATCATTGCATCGCCAAGTCGGCGAGCGGTGTCCGCAGCTTGGGTGCAGGCAGCGGCAATGTGTTGATTTTGCAGGGAATGCACTGGTTCTACAGGACGCTTCGGTGTTGATGCACTGGTTTCTTGGGTTACAGGTAATGGTGGTGCTAGAAACAATTTGTTAAATCAAAGTACAATCAGTACAACGTCACACCAAATTGGTTTTGATTAGCGCTCTGCTGGTGTGTTCCGCTCGAGTTTGGCTCTGTGGTAGTTGGTGCTGCTCTGAGCCAAACTCGTGCGCGCGAATAAACTCATGTGCAGAGGTTATCAGCAATAATATTGTAACTGGGGCCCAGTCTCTTTACTATGCCTATAAATCTCTGAAAACAGATAAAAGATGCTCACTACGGGCCCGCGTCACCGGGGCACCGTAGACGGAGCGAGCACAAGTCGCTCAATCTGACGCCGTCAGGTACTAATCAACATCTGAACGGCTACTTCCGTAGACGTTTGCACTCCAGAACCTAACCTGTCCGCTCCACATATGCTCTCTCCCCAGCAGGTTAATGAGCCCGCCGGTGCCTCGAGGAAGCCCGACTAGGGGAAGATAAGGTAATTTCGAGCGATGCGCTCACTCGCGTGCACGAGTTTGGCTCAGAGCAGCACCAACTACCACAGAGCCAAACTCGAGCGGAACACACCAGCAGAGCGCTAATCAAAACCAATTTGGTGTGACCTTGTACTGATTGTCCAAGCCTCGCAATAGTACCGAGCTTGGTCACTAACAACTGAGTATTCCCTGGCTCAGGGAGTTATTAATGTAGAACTCGCCCATTGATATGTGGACCCCTTCGTATCACAGAGTGCACATACAAACTTTAAGATCTCCATGCGCTTACTCACTCGCACGAGAACCACCACGTAATGACGATAAGTGTTGCAATATGCGGGACTCGTTCCCCTTGCTTAGAATATTCTAATGACCGCGCAGACATAGTTCAAACCGCTCGACAATAACCAGCCCGTGCTCCTCGAGGCTGTTGTTTGCAGTTTGTTTATCTCCTTTAATTTTATTTTTACTTGGGCAATAACACGCACACAATTGTGTCCATGTCACGGCACAAACGAACAAAATAAGATAACATCTGAAGACTGCATTGATTTTAATAAGGGGGCCCGAACCCCTCCAGCTATTTGATTTCTGAGCCTCCACGTTCTGCCTGCAGCACCACATTATATGTGTATGTATATTTAATCTTGTTAAGTGCCATAGGTGTCCCTCCATATGAGAACTTTGAATTAACAAATTGTTTCTAGCACCAACATACATAAACTAGATTTTGGTTATCACAAATATGCATAATGAAGATAATGTATTACCATGGTCTTTTTTCTTATCAGTTGTAGGTACTTTTGACCAATAACAACTAATGAAGAGGAGTAAGTGACTGACCTACCCCCAAAAGGCTGCTGAATGAGCACCCTCACTTTTGCACAGGTCCTGAAGAAAGCCCCCCGACCCGGTTGGGCGTAAGAAGGGCTGAAACATGTCGACCACTCACATGGACAAACAGGTGCTATAGATTAATAACGCTTCTATATATGCACCGCCTTGATTTTACTATGCCCTATCTCTAACTGAATAAAGTTTTTTGAGTTTAGTGATGTAGGCATTTTTAACTCACTCCACTCAATCACGTTTTATTACTGATCACTACTGTTACCACCAGATGGTCTACCTCCGGGTGGAGGAAAGCATATTGTCCAAAAAAAAACAACAATGATGATGATGATGATTTCACGTTGATATAAGAAGCGGATAATCAAGATATACCGCTCCACCACTCCTGTACGTGAATGAGGGTTTTTAAGACGGTCACCATACCTGACCATGGTTCCAATACAAGTACAAGTGATCCATTCCCCTTTGATTATTGATTCTCGCCTGGAAGCCGAATGGATCTCAGCTTCTCTCTCCCTACTTTGATTGAATACAACAGCTGGAGGGGACAACTGTGTAAAGGCTCAAAGGGAGCACACATTAGGTAGGTAAGGACCAAATTAAGGTCTCACTGCGGCATAACAAAGGGCGTGGGTGGAAACAAGTGAGCAAGCCCTTTTAGAAATCTATGTACAATAGGAGACTTAAAGAGAGAAGGCTGGTCTGGCAGCCGCAAAAAAGCAGACAGAGCAGAAAGGTAAGCCTTGAGAGTACCCAAGGCAGAGCCCTGCTGGGCAAAAATGAATAAAAGAACAGTGGAAAGAGAAGCAGAAAGAGGGTCAATAGACCTTTCTGTACAATATAATACAAATTTCTGCCAACGGCATGCGTATACTGTCTTAGTGGAGGGCCGCCTGGCCGCTGGATTAACATTATAAACTTCGGGAGGAAGGTCAAAAGCTATCAACTGCATGGAGGCACAGTGTTGACAGGTTCGGGTGGAGAACCCTCCACTGCTGCTGCAAAAGAAGATCCTCCCGAAGGAGCAGTCTGATCAGAGGATCGATGCTCATTTTCAGAAGCTCTGGATACCAGACTCTCCTCGCCTAGTCTGTAGCCACAAGAATGACTTGGGCCCGGTCGCTCCTGATCTTCTTCAGAACCCTGGGCAGGAGTGCTATGGGCAGAAAGGCGTATAGTAGGCCTGAGCTCCACTCGTGACGAAAAGCGTTGCCGAGCGATAGCCGCCTTGGAAACTCCAGTGCTCAGTATTGCTGACACTGCACGTTCTCTTCGGAGAACAGATCTAACCAAGGTTCTCCCCACGGCTGAAAGAGACCTTGCGCCACCTCCGACTGGAGACGCCATTCGTGATCCGCTATGCATCAACAGATGAGTTTGTCCGCCCTGGCGTTCAGAGAACCTGCCAGGTGCTGAACCACCAGGGTTATGCCCTGCTGTTCCAGCCATGTCCAGAGAAGCACGGCCTCTCGACAAAGGGTCCATGATCCCAACCCGCCCTGCTTGTTACAGTACCACATGGCGGTGGTGTTGTCCCTGAACACCTGCCCTAGCTTCCCCTTGACAGAGGGAAGAAATGCTTTCAATGGCAATCGAATCGCTCAAAGCTTCAACAAATTTATATGGAGCCCCGACTCCGCCGGAGACCAGTGTCCCCTGATCTCCACCTCTCCCAGGTGGACGCCCCATCCCAGACGCATCTGTCACAACTGTGAGATCTGGTTGGGGAATGGATGGGGATTTGACGTTGACCCAATCGAGGTTCGTCAACCACCACTGCAGATCTTTCGCAGTTCCTTCCGAGAGCTGGACCACGTCGGTGAGATTTCCCCGATGCTGTGCCCATGCCCACTGGAACTTCAGGTCCCACTGCAGAGCCCACATACGCCACCTGGCATGCTTTACCAACAGGATGCAGTAGGCCATGAGGTCCAACAGCCTCAGTCAGTCTCACCGAAATCCAGGATAGAGGCTGAAACATCAGTATCATAACCTGAATATCCTGGACTCGCTGCTCGGGAGGATAGGCCCGAAACTGCACTGTGTCCAGAACAGCACCAATGAAAGGGAGCGTCTGAGAAGGAATCAGGTGTGACTTTATAAAGAACCCCAACGAATGCAGGAGGTCCGTCGTAGTCTGAAGGTGGGAGACGACAGTCTGGGATAAGGACGCCTTCAACAGCCAGTTGTCAAGGTAGGGGAAGACTGACACCCCTAACCTGCGCAGATGAGCTGCGACCACTGCCATCACCTTGATGAACACCCGAGGGACACTGGTAAGGCCAAAGGGGAGTACAGTAAACTGAAAGTGCTCGTGGCCTACCTTGAACCACAGGTAATGCCTGTGGCCCGGCAGGATGTGGATGTGAAAATACGCATCCTGCAGGTCCAATGCTACCATCCAGTCTTCTAGGTCTAGGGCAGACAAAACCTGAGCTAGAGTGAGCATCTTGAATTTCTCCTTCTTGAGGAAGCGATTGACGCTCCGAAGATCTAAAATGGGCGGCAACCCTTTGTTCTTCTTCGGAATGAGAAAGTAACGGGACTAACAACCACTGCCTACTTCTGAAACCGGGACCCTTTCTATAGCTCCCTTAGCCAAGAGAGCTATAAATTCCTCCTAGAGCAATTTCAGATGATCCTCCTTCAGCCGTTCCCGATTTGGCAGAATGGGAGGAGGAAAAGAAAAGAAAGGCAGAGAATAGCCCTCCTGAATGATCTGCAAGACCCACTTGTCCGATGTTATGGATCTCCAGTGGGGGAGATAATGACGGATTCTCCCGCCAACTGGAGTAGTGTGGTCTTGCAGATTCAGACTAAGAGTGCTTGGAGGCTGCGGCTGCCGGGGTAGGGTGGCCGAAGACTTCTGACCACCATACCTGGGTCGGAATGTACCGCGTCCACATCCCCGCACAGCTTGGGAAGTCTGTGCAGGACGGTGGCTAGGATAGGGCTGGCGTGGCTGGAAAGGGGCGAAAGGTAGACTAGCCACGAGGAGTAGAGGAGAGGCCCAAGAATCTGGCTGTAGCTCGAGAGTCCTTGAACCTGACCAGGGCCGAATCTGCCATTTACCCAAAAAAGACGGGTCCCATCAAAGGGCATGTCCATTAGATTGGCCTGGACTTCGCCCGAGAGCCAGTTGTCCTAAGCCCGGCGTGGACCCTAAGGGCCACTGTTGTGGAAATCGACTGCCCAGCGAATCTGTCGTATCTAGGCCACACCTTATGGTGAACTTTGCTGCATCTCTCCCGTCCTTGACTGCTTGGGAAAGCACAGCCCGGGCCTCCTCCAAGACCTGTGGCAGCACTTGCGCAACCGTCTCCCAAAGGGAGTGGGAGAAACGGGGAAATAAGCATGCGGTATTCACCAACCGCAATGCCAGGCTGTAGGAAGAAACCAACTTCTTCCCAAATTAATCCAACCTTTCGGATTCCCTATCCAGAGGGGCGGAAGGGAACGCGCCCAGGTAAGTAGAAGCATGAACCACCAAACTTTCAGGGGTGGGATGTTGGCTGAGGAACTTCGGGTCACCCGGTGCTGGGCGATGGCAGCGTGCAATCGTCCTATTTACAGGAGCCCCTGTGCTAGGCTTGGACCATGTGTCTAGAAGGACATCAGTAAGTGCTTCATTAAAGAGCAAAAGGGGTTCTGAAGTGGATGCCCCAGGTTGAAGCACTTCAGTCAGGAGGTTAGTCCTGACCTGCACGGAGGGCAATTCTAGTCCTAAGACCTCAGCTGCCCTTTTTACCACCATGGCATAGGAAGCTCCCTCCTCCGTAGCCACTATTGGCGTAGAGAGCATGCCAGTATCTGGAGAAGTGTCCAGTCCACTTGCTTCTTCAAGTTCCCCATACCAGTCCAAAAGCTCTGCAGAGTCATACCAGTCCAAAAGCTATGCAGAGTCATCCTGGTGTTCCAGAGGGTCCATTGACCCCTCCTATTCCTCTCCCGAGCCAAGCACATCCTCAACATGCTCTGGCGACAACATAGAACCCCTGGGTTCAATCGGCGCAGGAATCGGCATCGAGCAATGTCATTCCGACTCTGTTTCGTCGGAGATTAGGATGGGGCTGGCACCGACGTCGGGTCCGACACCGGAGAAGGTCGCCTTGGCACTACAGGCATCGACCCAGATCCGGGATCGGATCCATGAGGCCCCGGGTCTGACACCAGAGAAGGTCACGTTGGCACTAACGGCATCGACCGGGATCGGATCCATGAGGCCCCATTGGCGCCGTGGCCAGAGCAGACGGCGTCGAACCTGATGGGGCCCATTCCAACCCTGCGGGCCATAGGGCTCACCAGCAGGGTTAGCCTGCTCAAATACGCTGCGCATGCCCTCGTAAAACTCTTTAATCTGAGCGGGGTCTCTCAGGCACCCGGAAACTGAGGGAGACGCGTAGTCCAACCCTGGCTCCGCCGAACCGTGCCTAGAGCATCGGTGCTCCTCACCTCTCTCGTCGATGGACAGCATCCGTGGTGAAGATGAAGTCAACTTGGACTTCTTCTTCCCCGAGTGTCCCGAGAACCTCGAGTGAGATGAAGAGGACTTTGGGCTCTGGGAGCAGTCCCGCGACCTCCTCTTCCTCGATCGAGACCGGGACCTCCGCGGAGTCTCGCTGGACAGTGTTGACTGCCGGGCCGCAAGGAGCTTCATCGCCCGCTCCCACAAGGTCTTCGGAGCCATGGCCCTTCAGTCCAAGCACTACTTCCAATCGTGGTCGCGCTCAAGACACCAAAGGCAGACGAGGTGGGGATCGGTAACTGACATCATGCGTTGGCAGGCACCGCACGGATCGAAATCTGTCTTCCTCGAAGACATCCTCGCACACGAAGTAGGAAAAATTTCGTATTCGACAAAAGTCGAGAAAAAACCTGTCAAAAAGCGACAGAGGGGTACCTCTTCACGGATAGGCACTTTACTGGCGCGGAAAGATAAGTACCGACGTCCACGCGCCCGAGTGGTGCCTATATAGGCACCGCGACGCCATAACCGATGCTACAGACACAGACTATGTCACGCAGAGCCGAATGGAGCCACCCGACGGCACACGCAAGGGGTATTGCTCAGCAAAAGTTTCTGGATCCAGCCTGACGCCTGGGAAGTTCAAAGATAAGGAATCTGCAGCTAGAAGTCTCTGTCAGATAAGCCCTTTAGAGAGCGAAGCAGTTTGGCTTGGCTCAATTGTGAAAAGAAAAAAAAAAATGACCTGAAAAGTGTAAAGATACAAGTAAGCCTTATTTCAATTGAATGAAATGTAACTTCGTGCATAACTACGTTTGCTGTTCATTTCATATGAAACAGGTAGACAACACCATGATAGAAAGTTACACAGTTACTTGAGTTTTTATTAACCACTGACATTCTTTATTGCCATAATCAGTTGGGCATGAGCTCGTCCAAGCAGCACGATGGCTTCTCCATAATCCGATTGCTTTATGATGTTGTTGCCTCTGGTGGGAGGTGGGGGGGGTCAGGGGGGGCGCGGATAAAAAAAAACGAATAAATAAATAAACTCATCTTCGTCGCCGCTCCGCCTCTCTTCTGTCCTCTTAGATGAAGAGCAGCAGATAGCTGGTAGCACCAGAAGCACTCAGACTTCCGTTCACTTCCAGCCAATCACAACGCTGCAGTACCACATGGCGGGCAGTCTGGGCATGTTCTCCACGGGGCTGTGTATCACAGCTCCGTGGAGAAGATGCTAATTACCACATGGCGGGCAGTCTGGGCATGTTCTCCACGGGGCTGTGTATCACAGCTCCGTGGAGAAGATGCTAAGTGTGCATGACGGTTTGGCCGGCCCAAGAGAGACGGCCAAACCATCATGCGCACTTAGAGGAGTGCAAACCACTCCTCACTCTGCTCTGACGTCACAGAGCCCAGCCCCGCTTCGACCTAGCTCAGAGTCCCACATAGAAAAATAATAGGATGATAATGTCCTCTTATTATCATTTTATTTTTATGTTTTGGACTGCTGAAATAGCAGTGGGGTGACTCGCCTCCGCCTTCGTGGAGGGTGCCGCCACTGCTGCTGACTACTGCTTGACTTTACTGCCATTCTCAATTGCTTGCTTCTTTTTAGATAGCTTTCCTAGTCCCAGCTTGTCCAACTCGCATTTGTCCCTCGCTGGAAGCATCGATTCTTTACCATCTCCTCTGATAGGCTGGCGTCTATCTTTCGACTGCTCACTTTTATGAAACAACTTTTTTCTTTTTGGCACTGCATGAGAGTGCATGTTTTTCCAGCTCTCTTCCTCCTGTGCTTCAGCCCCCCCCAAATACTCCACGCACACCATCTCCTCCCCATGTGACCTGCAAACTGTTTTGCATGCTTCTAACCCTCGCCTAATTCCCCGTGCTCCATGTTGCTTTCTCCCTCATGTGCATCTATAACCGCCTTTCGTGTTGCTTCTCTCTCTTAAGCTGCTTTTACCCTCCAACCCCCCCAGCTCCACATTGCTTGCCACTACTGACTGTTCGCAAATGCTCAACCACCTCCCACCTCATCCCTACCACTAGGTCCTTCCACCACTTGGCCTTTTTTTAATCTTTTTTGGGGGGGTGGGGAGGAGGCAGGCGAGGCAGCAAGTTACAGCCAAAAATTGCGTCCGCTTCATTTAAAAAGCGTGTGTGTGTTGTGACACATACACATGCCTATAAAATGGCAAGGCCATTTGTGCCACAGCACATTTTTTTAAAATGTTATTATACCTTTGGTGATGCTGTACAGCATAGCCAAAAGACATAGGCAAAGCCAATAGATCCACAGGGTGAACCCTGTTGACTTTATCAGTGCTGATTATAGATGAAAAGATGGCAGAGTGCTCTAAACTGTCGACGTTAACATCTGATGGCCAACTCAGCCTTCCGTCCTTCAGAGAGTCGTGAGAGAGTAATAACATAACACTCAGAAATGGAAGAAGTGTTGTATGCAGCGCTGTATAGAAACTAAGATATATTACTCTTGGTATTGAGAAACAGGTTTGATTACTTTAGTAAGAAGGTTACAAAAGTTCTAGAGGAATAAAGAACTATTGTAGGAAGTACTGATTATCTGTACTGATGGAAAATTACAAGAAAGCCGAAGCAGCTGTTAGTGTTCTACGATGTGGCTTCATAAAGTTAATAGGAAACTAGTGCGTTATTTGGCCATGAGAGTCACGGGTCACTTGGCACTAACTAGTTAATGCAAATGGCATTAAAGAATCAGATTAGCAAGGTTTAAAGAAGCGTGTCAAATATATCCCTGAAAGAATCAAAATAAATGAAATCTCAGCATTTACGGAAACTCTTTTCACGTGTAGATCATCGTAATCCTGATAGAAACGAAACATGCCACTGCTGCCAGTTTTCACAACATCTGTCGCAAGCAATTCATTCGTGAGCCCGGGAATAAGCAGAATGTTATACCAAGGGCAGCATTCCACATAAGGTCGTGTTCACTGTTTAAGGTTAATAAAGATGGGACCAATCAAAGAAGACGGTAAGTATTCTTACCTGTTCGAACATACAACAAAAGAGAGCAAGATTTATATAAACACGATATAAAAAAATCAATTTTGAGCTTTGGCATAATAGCTATAGCACCATCTATAAAGGTAATGTAGCCGTTTGAAGAGACGATGTAGAAAAATAAACAGCGTGGGACTAATACACAATCCCCTGATTTAAAATGTTGGAAATCTACTCTTGCAGGTATGTTTTCCTTCTGACATATTGAGTAGGGTTCCGACTTCCTTGGAATTCACTAAGAATCCTAGTAGTACTTCTCAAAATTTAGGACAGATGTAAAAGCACAACTATCGGTCAAAATTTACTCAACAGATTTTCCGCTAGCTGGAAAATACACTGGGCGAATCATACTGAACTGCGCATTTGCACAGGTAGCTTTACTTGTTTCTCTACAGGGAAAATGGTTTTCCATTTAGAGAAACCCATTACCCTAAAAGCCATGAAATACTGGGGGGTGGTCCCCTTCCTACCATTATGAAAAGACACTTTTACAAAAAAACTACATCTGTTGAACACTTAATGAAACGTTGTCAGGGAGGAAATATACCTGCAAGATGTGTGTGACTGAGCACAAAATAGTTTGTCCGTATTCCCTACAATTTGTCTAGCCACTTTCCTTTAACACTCCCTCTATAGCCCTAACCCTAAACTTATAACAGCAGAAACTCTACCTTACTGTTAACTTTTCCGCCGTTGTTATTGTACATGAAACATGGGTGGGAAAATACTTTCTGAATAAGGTCCCACAGGCACAGTAAAGTCAACCGCTCTATTTACCCACAGTATGCAGCAGTCAATCACTTAAAACAGATCCTCTAAACACTTCGCGATTTGCTACATTCATTTCTTCAATCCCCTCTATCCATCTTTGGTTAAAACATTTTATGTCTTGCATTCAATAGGACACTGAGGGGCAATTAAAAGTTGTGAAGTGCTGAAGCATGGGAAATAGAGGGGTTGGAATCACTGTTAACAAGCTACTATTCCCATAAGTGTAAGGCGCAATTCCATGTTTAGGGGCCAAAATGAGGAAAAACATGTTGGCCCTGAAAGTTTTTCCCCTGATTCTGGGCCCGTTTCTACACACAAATTCAATGCTTTCAGCAAGAGGAATCTGTGAGCAGAAAACCAAGGGAAGTTATAGAGCGCAACGCCCATCTGGCCAATTCATAATTCGGAGGGGTGACATGGTCTTCCGCTCGACTCTTAATCGGGCCAATTGGTGCCTACGTTCACCAAGACAGAGCAAAGACTATTGCCATATTACTGTCTATTATAAAGCACTCCTATGCCGTTAGGGCAGTCTCTTGAATAAGAGTCCAAGGAATCCATAGAAACCAGTGATAGTAAGAAACATCATGTTGCGAAATCAGCACTTCTTGCTTAGTCACTGCCATACAAACATTCAACTATAACACACACAATTAAATATCAAGGGCCATATGTGTGAACTTATTTTGCGTTCGTAAACCGGCCTATACACAGAATCGGCCCGTTTGCGAACGCAAAAAAGGCTTTTCCTATGCATCAAACCCTATTTTGCGAACCGGTAACCTGTTACTGAATCACAAAATGGGTTTGCGATTCAGAATTTGGAAGGGGTGTGTTTAGGGCGTCCCTTCCAAATACCGAATCGCAGCGGTATGTATGAATGTTTAGTGACCGAGAATGTGATTGCAAAACATTCGCATTTTTAACCCATTCGCAAATGGGAAGGGGTCCCTTTGGGAATGGTGGCAAAAACGTTTTTTAAGAGCAGGCAGTGGTCCCACAGACCACTGCCTGCTCTTAAAAAATTAAAAGAAAAAACGTTTCATTTTTTTCTTTTAGACGCAACCCGTTTTCCTTTATAGAAAACGGGCTTCATTTAAAAAAAAAAAAAAAAGATTGCTTTACTGAAAAAGCAATCACGGACATGGTGGTCTGCTGACTCCAGCAGGCTCCCATCCCCATGATTTTAGCGATTCTAAGGGGTCGCAAATTGTGACCTACCTCATTAATATGAATGAGGTAGGTCGATTTGCGACCCCCTAGGAATTGCTAAATGAAACTCTTGGAGTTTCATACATTAGGAATAGTGATTACCTAATTGCGATTCGCAGAAAATCACAAATAGGTACTCGCTCTTCCTAATGTTGATACATGTGTACTTACTTAAAAACAATCCAAACATGATAAACATTCAAACCTGTAAATGAAAATGTAGTATTGTGAATGCCGAACCCTAATAATCAAATGAACCTCAATAATCTAGTCATCCCATTTTTACATCTGTGGTTCGGCTCCACTGCTCTGTTGATCTAGCGGCTAGAGACACCACCCTCTTTCCTCTAGTTCATCAAATTAGCAGAGTATAAATCAAGATACTCAATTTAGTAACTGGGACCACTCAATAACTGAGTTCTAGATCAAGAGAATAAGTTTTAAAGAATTATTACAGGAAATCTCAGTAAAGTCATTACAAAAAATGCATTAAATGTCATGAAGACTCCGGTACAGAATATATAAATCAGAATAGCAAAAATCCATATTTAAGTATTAGGAAATCAAGTATTTGTTGGAAAGTGGATTATTAGTAGTGGTAAATGTAGATTTACCTCTGGCAATAAGGCCACTAACATAGTCTAGGGCTCAAATATGTCTCAGAAAATTATTCCCATGCTCAACCCTTGGTAGCTTGGCTGCGAGCAGGCAGGCATAACTTCAGAGACAGGTATGTAAGCATTTAAAAACACCAATTCAGTCAATAATTAAGACACAACACTCAATAAAAATCCAACACCAATTTATAAAAATAGGAAGTATTTTTATCTTTAAACTGACACCAAAACGACAAAACTCCAAGGTAGGGACCTGGAGATATGAATTTTTAAAGATTTAGCACTATATAGCACCCATAGTGTCACCTTGGGACATCTGGTTGCGCTTGACCAGACAAAAGTCACGGTTTCAGGCCGACCGCGATGGAGCCCTGCACGGCTACCCCTCGTGGTAAGCCTCGGTCAAAGTTTTACCTTCTGACTTAGAAACTTTTCTGGAGCTGTTTCTGTGGGGTCCTCAGATGCTCTTCATCAGGTCGGGTTCGGTGAGGGTTCGCCGGTTTGCTTTCCAAGGAGCTCCCGGTCAAACTCTGGAAGTTGGACCTCCAGAGCTTTTCAGTGGGACGAACCAGCAGGGCAGGCCGGCTTGCGGTCTCCAGGTTGAGTCGGTCCCCTTATGGAGCTTTTTTTCACAGTTGCTCCAAAGTTCTCCAAACTTCTGGAACTTTTTCCTGAAGTTCCTCTGGGGGTCCCAAAGTGTCAAAAACACAACCCAAGAGTCTGGAATCTCCAAATTGGCCATTGAAAGTTTGGGACTTCAGTTCCCACAATCTACTTGGACAAAACCCTTACAAATCCACTGGACGCACTCCAGGTTGGGGATTCTTGGTGGTGATGGTCCAGGTGAGCTCTGTTAACCTGCAGCTTGCAGGGGGTCCACACCTTATTCTTCTTGAAACAAGTTAGGCCCACAGGGCTTTAGTTCTAGATTGTGCAGCAGGTGCAGTCAGTCAGAGTGCAGGGCCTGGTTGGTGCAAATCAAACTTCCAGCATGGACCCTTCTTCTCTTAGTTTCAAGCAGCAGATCTGAGAGGCTCTGCCCCTCTCAGATACTTATTCAGTGTTCTCGGAGGTCAAGCAGGATGTCACTCCTGTCCAATGAGGTGCAGGGCAACACCCCAGAGCATGAGTACTTCCTCCAAAGTGTGCCATAATTGTCTCTCAGAAAACACTTTTTCTCCAAAATTCAATATGGCTGAAATCTCAGCAGAGGAGAAAGAACTAGTTAAACCAACCTCCAGTATGGCTCATTTCCGTAGCTCTCCTCCCCCTGACATCTGCAGATTCCTTCCTTAAGCCTGCCATCTGGCTGGGTTCAGAGGGGATGGGGGTAGATGGACCTGGGCTTCCCTGCCTGTCCCATTCTTCCTTTGAAGCTCATGGTTTACGAACCCTCCCCCTGCTCTGGCATTCCTGTGTGGCAGAACCCTCTCCTACCAGATAGCCTCTCTCCCCGGGTGCCACTTATCACTTCTTCAAAGCAGCCCGGCTAATCCTGTTAACTCTGACCAATCAGGGAAGAGGACAGGAAGGCTGAATTTTGGCTTACAGACAAGAAAGTCTTATTACTGCTTTTCTATATACTTTAGGATAAATTCAACAATAGTATATTGTTGGATTTATCAATACCATTCTTCCAAGTCCTTAAATTATATTTTTCGGTAGTCCCTAGCGATAGTTGAATTCATAAACTATTCAGGCCTCGAAAAATCCACTCGCAATGTCGAGTGAGATTTTATCAGGTCGAGCTATTTTTAGCATTTACTCATCCCTCCAGGCGAGTTAACTTAAACTGGAAGGAACAGGTGTTCTCTTCATTCAGAAAGTGAATGAGCAATAAAGACGCCTTTAAATCTTGTTTTTGTCTCGACACATTTGCTGTCTGCTCAAGGACAGAGGTCAAATGTCAGTTTGTCTTTTTACTAATTATTGCTTATCTGTTCTTGTAAAATGGTGTTTACTTTTCTTTCTCTTATTATAGTTAGTGCTTTTTGTCAAGTGAGTTCTCGGACAATAATTGTGAAACAAAAGGCTGTAAAATGTCAGGTTTTTTTTCTAAGAGCATTTAAACAGCTTGTAAATGAATAGTACAAGTATTTCAAAATATATCAGGAATTATGAAATAACTTTTTTTTGTAGTTCAGAAGGGTGATGGAAACAAAGATTTACATAGGAGCAAAACAAATCAGAACACTTTACTTGGTGATGTGCAAATGACAAATATTTGCAGAAACTCAATTTCCAGACATTGTAAACTATATAGTTTTAAAACCATGTGTAAGTGGGAAATTCTGTGGGCATTTCAATGAAAATCTGCTGATTGCAAATGACAGTGTGCTGCTACTTTATGCTCTAGTGATGTATTTATTAAAAGGGACATTCTTTAAACATGAATTGAGAAACATTCCTGCCCCTGCACTCATGACAATGCAGTTAATGAACTGAGGCAGAGTCAGCGGTCATGTGTATCCCATATGTGGCTAGATTTGTATTATTTATGGTGCAAAAGTTTAGTCTATTAAATCAAACAAAACAGTTTTCTGTACAGCAGACATGCTGAACTCAATTGTGATCAAGAAAATTGAGTTAAAAACACTAGGTGGCAGCAGAACCGCATCAAAGATCTGTCCGTTATGAGACAAGCCTTATTTATTGTGCGTACCCTTGTGTTGTATTTACACCCAGTTATTACAATTCTGATGTGTGAACAATAAAATACAACAAGCATTTGCAATGCAATAGGTCTCGCATTTGTAAAACTTAGAGCTATTGGCGTTATAAATGACAATGTTTTCTACTTATGTTTTTTTTTTAGTGGAGTTATTATTTAAAGAAAAAAAGTGCACGTCGTCCTGTGGTGTTCATGTAGTGAGACAGTACATTAAATATGGAACCCCTGGGTTCTAGGTGCAGGTGGAACTCAACGGATCTGGTTGCAGCAGGTTTGAAATATTCCACAGAGGTTCCTGAGTTTTGATCAGGTCCTCAAACATTGTGAATTAAAGACATTTAAATTATGACTACTAGTCAGACACTTCCCTTGTCCAAGCATGTATACAATTCACAGAGTATCTGCAGTTTTGTGAACTACAGGCAAAACTGGTGATGTTAAATAAATAAAGTCGCTTCGCCGTGCTGTATTGGGAGGCGGGAGGGGTCTGAAAGCGCAGGTGATGTTAAATAAATAAAGGTGCTTCGACGTGCTGTGTTGGGAGGCGGGAGGGGTCTGAAAGTGCTGGTTATGGTAAATCAATAAAGGCACTTCGCCATGCTGTCGGGAAGGGTCTGAAAGCGCGCGTTATTAAATAAAGGCGCTACGCTGTGCAGTGTTGGGAGGGGTCTGAAAACGCTGGTGATATTAATTAAATAAAGGTGCTTCGCTGTGTTGTGTTGGGAGGCGGGAGGGGTCTGAAAGCACCAGTGATGTTAAATAAATAAAGGTGCTTTGACATGCTGTGTTTGGAGGCGGAGGGGTCCGAAAGCGCTGGAGATATTAATTAAATAAAGGCGCTTCGCCATGCTGTGTTGGGAGGCGGGAGGGGTCTGAAAGCGCTATAATAGTATCTTCAATATAACTCCATATTTTTTTACACCAAAGCAGAGTCCCCATGTTACACTGCAACCTGTTGTCATGGTGTAAAATTATGACCTCATGGCCCCAGACTTCAGGATTGCGACATGCCCTCCAGTGCTTGTGTGTCGGGTGCAGCAGTTCTTCAGTCTCCATTTATACACCAGTTTAATCATGGCAAGCCAATACATTTCACAAATTGTGACACGTCCTTCAAATAGCCGATTGATTGCTGTTCCACCTGTGTTAGACTTGGCATCTTTTGGCGTGTTTCCCCTGAGTTTTTGCTTTCTGACCTCCCGGTTTTGACTCCGTTTTGTGCTGGTTTAGTGTTTCTGCGCACTTTACGCACTGCTGATCAGTGGTAAAGTGCAAGTGCTCCTGTATGAAATGTGTATGGATTGGTATTTCCATGTTTTGGCTATTTGATTTATGTGTCAGTCCCTAGTGAAGTGCACTGCGTGTGCCAGGGCCTGTAAATCAAATGCTGCTGGTGGGCTTGCAGCACTGGTTGTGCCACCCACCACAGCAGCGTGTAAAATGTGTCTCAGGCCTTCCACCGCAGAGCCTGTGTGCAGTCTGTGACTGCCATGTCGACTTGGCAAGTACACCCACTTGCCAGTCCCCAACCCTTCCCTTTTGTGCATATTAGTCACCCTTCTGGTAGGCCCAAGGTACCCCTGTGGGCAGGGTGCGTTGTATGTAAAGGTAGGGCATGCCCTGGTGTGCGTGGCATGCCCAGGTAGTGAATTACAGCCTATTTCGTTTTTCACTACTAAAGGGCTACCTGTTCCCCCATAGGCCAGAATGGGCAGTTTTGATTATAACACCTTAGAATCCTAACTGGCCCAGGGAACACGGTAGAAATTCGAGTTTAGTATGCCTGGACTCAGAATGATAAAATACATCTTTTAGTGAAGTTGGTTTTAGCATTCTTTGTTTGAAAATACTACTTTTAGAAAGTAGGTATTTTCTTGCCTAACCATCCAAGCCTGCCTCTGCAGTTTGTGTATTGCCTGTCTGGGTTTGTGTGTGACAGGGGCTGGGGGATTCCAGGAGGCAGGGGGAGACAGCACAGGGCTGAATAGCCACATCTCCATGTAGAGGGGTGGGAGGAGCACAACTGGGACCTGAATAGGGCTGGGCCTTTCCTCCACAATGCTGGCTCCACCTCCTGTGGTGTGTCTGATGTCCCTGGCCTGCACCCTGAAAGGAAAGACGGAGACTTGTCAACAAAGTGCTCCAAAACTGACCAGAACTGGTTTGGACCAGGCAAAGGCCTCTATGCCAAGAGAGAACAAAGAAATTAGGGATTATAAATATTGGGGCCCTGACCCATTGAATTTAGATCTCGCTGGAATCAAGGAACCTGTCAAGAAGAAGAGCTGGAGAGCTGCTAGGAGGAGTACTGCCCCTTTGCTGAGTGACTGCTTTGTTGGGTTGGCCTGCAGTTGCTGCTTCTGTCTTGGGCAGTGAAAGGACTGGATTGAACTTTCTACAAACTTGTGCTGAGTATCTCCAAGGGCCTGAAACCGAGCTGGCCTCCTGTTAAGAAGTCTCCGGGACTGCAAAGACTTCACAAGCCTCTGGGTACCGCTTCTGGAACGCTGTTTCAGTTGCCACAGAGGAAGGGGACTGCAACCGACTCCGTCAACCGAATCCATCCCTGACCGGTGACCTGTTTGCACCGCAGACCGCATCGCCCCGCTTCGCATCACAACCCTGGTCTCACCGTAGGCGACGTCCGACGCCGTCAACACCAAGCCGCTGCTTGCACCGTGACCTGTGGGCACCGCAGTTCGCATCGCTTCACTGAACCAGCCGGACCCGACCGACGCGGTCGCTGCAACTGGCTCAACAGTCGTGACTGCATCGCATTTGGGGCACCGCTCGCACGTTTGCGACGCACCGCTCCGACTCGCACCGCTGTCCGACGCCAGCTCCCGCACTCCGGCTTGGTCGCCTGCATCGCAACCTGTCAGCACCGCATCGTACACCGTCTCGCCCTGCACAGCACGCCTTTGACTCACCGACTCCGTCTGCACGACGCTCATCGAGCCGCTGCCTGCACCGCATCGAGGGACGCCGCACCTTGCATCGCTCCGTCTTGCACCGCAACCGCGACGAACGCCGACCGGCTCGTACACTCCGTACCAGCCACAACGAGAAAGGTACTGTGACCGAGTCTGTTCACGACTCTGCTGGCCCGTAGCGACGCGGTCGGCTGGAACTGTTAGACTCTGTGTATTTCAGCATCGCGGTAGACCCGGACGGGGCTACCGACTCGCACGAACTTTGCTTTTGTGTTATTCCTGCAAAGAAGAAGTTACCTTATCAAGCATTCATTTTTAAAGTATAGTATTGTGGATTTTTGTCGTAATTGGTCTTGTCTTTGAGTATATAAAAATATTGGTTATTTTTCTTAACTGGTGTGGTGTCCTTTTGTAGTGCTTACACTGTATTACTGTTGGTTATGTGCAAATGCTTTACACACTGCCTCTGAATTAAGCCTGACTGCTCGTGCCAAGCTACCACGAGGGTGAGCAGGGGTTACTTCACGAGTGCAACACCTTTACCCTGACTAGGAAGAAGGGTCCCTACTTGGACAGAGGTGCAAGCCCTTGCCAACTAGAGACCCCCATTTCTAACAACCAGGTTCAGAAGTGGGGCATGCCCACCAGATTAAGAATCCGTTACCTAAAGGGCAGTTATCCAGGAAGGTTAGCAACGTCAAAAGGAAACACCTGCCTGCCTTCTGTTTCCACAGCTCATGCTGCCAATCCCCCAAACTGAAGAATAATTTAAAATAGAAATAGTTGAATGCGTTACCTCCGGGCCAGGGAGGAGATTGGTCTAGTGATAACGTGTCTGGACTAGGCCTCAAATTTGGCATTTTACTAATAAACGTGTGCACTCTTCATCACTCTGAAAATTCAAATGCATGTAGTGTGAATGTGTGTAATGACAATGTGTAAAGACCAACAGACCAGTGTGCTGTCTAGTAGTTTCCCAATTACATATTTCCAGCCCACACCACCCCATCACATACTGGTTTCTGCAATCCGGTCTCAACCGGACCCCACATAGACAGCGCTGTTCTATATGCAATTTAACATTATGAAGGTGTTCCTGTTCCAATAAAAGCAGGTTGTCTGTTAAGCACTTCACACTTACAAAAAGGTAGCAAAGCGTATATTGTAAAAAAAAACAAAAAAACAGTTGAAATAATAAATTACCACTTTGCAGCACATAGCTTGATCTTCACAGTGGCACCTTGCTAAATACATGTGCAGTAGAGACCTAATCAATTTAATAACCAATAACTTACTTTTATACAGTGATACACAACACATTCCTGCCGTTTCTGAACTGTAAATAATACGTCACTACTGATCAGTCTAAGCCATTCAATTTACCGACCTCGTAACGATGGGAGGCTGAGCCCAAGCTGCAAAAATAACAAGAGGTGGTATAGACCAGCAGAAGGGTGTTACAGGAGCTGGCCATGTACAGCTGAGGACCGTTTCAAATAAGTGGTATCGGATAAAGGAGAGCTGTTGGGGGGGGCGGGGGGTCAAGGGGTTGGAGGAATGTGGAGACAGCGGGGCAGAGAGGGAGACTGGCCCTGCAGAGGGGAGGAGTACAGACAAGAGGATGCTAATATAGAGGCAGGATGGTGGACGGAGTAAGAAGAGGGATGACGGGCAGGAGAGATACAGCATAATAAAAAGGAGGACTGCCAACTTTGCAGAGGAGGAGACAGGAAAGGGTGACAACATCCGCGGGTTGAGGGGGACAGACAGCGGGTCAGCCAGAGATGGGTCAGGTGAGAAGGGCATGAAGGGTACAGTGAGGACGGGAACGGAGTAAGAAGAGGGGTGAGAGGCATTGGGTACCGAATCACTAACCACGTAGGCGGCGCCGCCCTCCCAGTTATGGGTCTTGGACTCTCGGTCTCCGGGATGGAGAAGTGCATGTCACCTGTTCTGCTCCTCTCCAGGCACGGCACGCGCACCCTGTACTGGCACGGCATAAGGCAAGGGGAGAGTGTTGTGCATGAGGGTATTGCGGCTTAATAGCTAGGTACCCTTAACTCCAGGATGGCGACAGCACTCACAGCATAACCCGGGATACATGCATGCCGATGGGCACGACCTTCTGTTTAAAAGCAAAACGAGCACAGGCGCCATTGTTAAAAGTGCGCGCCCGTGTTTGAAAACTGAAAGCATGCGTTTGAAAAGCAGGAGGCAGCTGCAGCCGGGGAGAGGGAAGAAGCGTGGGCGCGCTGAGCTTGTCCCGGGATTTTAAAACGAGCACGGGCGCCATTGTTAAAAGTGCGCGCCCGTGTTTGAAAACTGAAAGCCTGCGTTTGAAAAGCAGAAGGCAGCTGCAAAACAGAGTGCGATCTGGCGGACAAAAACAGTAGTTAGGCGCCGCTGCTTCCGGACTAAACGGAAGTCAGCATCGCATCAACAGCCAATAAAAAAACATCTAACAAAATCAATGACAAACTTTAACTAATGGCAAGCAGCAACAGAAATAACACAGCAATAGGCGGAGTTTCACCTAACATACTAATTACTTGATGCCTCGTAGAGGCAGCGCATGCACTGCCTATGCGAGACCTAAAAATGACAAAGAATGGAAAAAAAAAAAAGAAGAAAATGGCATCTCAGTGAATTAAAATACTTGCCCAGGATCACATAATTTGAAACCAGTTTATGGGTCAGGATGCATTATAATTAGGTCGAGTAGATTATTTAAGTCACTAGACCTGCAGGTCTAGTAACATATTAAAGATTTTTCGAGGCCTGACTATTGCAATGTTAACCTCTGTGGCTGGGGATCTACAATGGGGAAAATGAAATGTCCAATTTCTCCAACACCAAGGCCTTTAAAACATAGTTTATAAGGACCCTGCATATAGCTACATGACCCCCCCACCCCTGGGACACCTAGGGGAGACCTTTGGGGCCCGAATATGCAAAAACTAATGTAGATTCTCACTCTACAGTGTTCCTAGCACAAACGTCGATTTTGGGAGGCACTTTACTACAAGGTGGGGGGGGGGGGAAGTGAAATGTGCAATCTCTCTATCCTCAGGGGATATAAAACCGCTTTTATAAGGGTTCTTCTTATAAGTACCTGACCCCCCACCTTCCCCCAACCCATGGACTCATAGGGGTGTCCCTGGGGGTACCCAATATGCCAAAATATTGTACGGTATTAATTTTTTAAGTGCCCCTACCACCAAAGCCGAGCTTGGGCACAATTTACATTTAAAAGCAGTGCTGCAACACAGGGCTGCTTTTAAAATGACCTCATGCTCTCAGCAGTGCACACATGCAAGTGCAGAAAGGGCTGCTGGCCTCTAAACTGCCATGCCCTAGTTTTAATCCCCCCGACCTATTATGTACTATGTACTTATAGGGTAGGTCATGCCAATCATAGGGGTACCCTACCACATAGTGTAACCTAATGTGTGTGTGATTTCACTGCATTTCCACCATAGCACTATCCCTGGGCCTGGTTAGGCAGAGCCCAGGGACAGTCAGAGTCAGTTACCACAAGTACTAGTCATCAAATAAAATGGGGGCGCCCAGGGCACAGGATGACTTTGCAACAGTATTTGACCCATAAAGTCCTAACAGCATTTTTAGAGTAAGGAGATAAGCTTCAATCAAATCGGACACAGTCTCAGCAGGAAGATGAGAAGTTGTTCCCCATCCCCCAAATCTATAGGTTTTTATACACAATTCATGCATATAAGTTAAGAAAACTGTGAACTCATCATGGTATGATCATGGTTAGTTCACTTTGGACAAATAAGAAGAAATATCATAATACGTTTTAAAATAGTTAACACTATCCCATTTCTAAAGGTAAGGAAATCTTCCATTTTCTTTCTCAGAAACTACAGTCCGGAGATACTGAATACAATATGAAACATTCCAAACAAAGCCCAACAGAAAAACGATCTCCTGCAAGCCTACATCAGAACTGCCAATGGAAGTCCTTCAAAATGATACATTAGGAACACAGTGAAACTTTCATTCACAATACACGCTTTCGAACAAGGTTTATCATTGACATCACACGTCTTGAGGACCGCTGAAACTTTGAGAAGTGCAGAATTGCAGCGGGTCACTGATTGGGAAGAGGAAATGAGCAGAAGTTCCAGCAGCTGAGTTGGGAGTTGCAAGACTACAAAGACCAACATCCCCAGGGCCACAGGAGGCAGTCCCGGGCTATTCTGCTCACCTGTGCACCCCGAGTGCTATAAAGCACATTATCGTTCCGTGCAGTGTGGGACATGCGCAAGCCGTGCCCTTGCGAAGCCACGAGGAGGCTGGGCCACTCCTCTTGGCCCCTACTTTTGGAGCCTTTAACACCCACGACAGCAACATGCGAGAATGGGGAAAAAAGAAAACTGGTAATACTAAAGGTGCCTCCATTAGTGCCCCCCAAGCAACATCGTCTATCACATCATACCTCACCTCTGTTATGGAGGCAATTAACACGGAATTAGATTTGGTTGAGGAACGCATAGACCAAGTTCAACGCCAGTCATTAGCCTCATCCCCGGCACGAGCGGTAAACATAGCTGATTAATCCATAACCCAGGGGGCTGCACCCCAAAAGGTTGTTATGGCTATGACTGGCTCGAAAGGCAAATATCGCGCTGAACAAACTCCGTTCGTTAGCACTGTCCCGCAGCTGGAAGTTATTAATCTGTGCCTAGGGACTGTTAACCCTTCTACGACTAAAAGAAAAAGAAAGGAGCCCCAGGAGAGAGTTGCTAGTAGTAAGAGGGGGACCCGCCATGACCAACGGCCTTCGTAACAAGAAAACGGTAGCAGGCCCTATAAGAAACATTACTTATTTGGGGAAGAAGAGCATGTGCCGCAGGGAGAGCACCTGACCTGCACCAACTTCAACAAACTTTGTCCAACTTTTTTCAATATGTTAAGAGTCCCACTAATTCCCAATTTAGAAAGGCCTCACCTTACGGAGGTGCAGGTCATACCCACTCAGCGAACAGTAAATTTAGATCGGCCCCAACATCAATACAGGTTGCATACAATTCTGCAGTGTGTCTGTATACAAGTCATAATGACAACAAACACAATTGCTTAAATTAAAACACATCACTAACCATCATAATGACAATTCTAAACGTGAATAAATGATCACGTGACAGTTGGTAGTGGTGACATGGTGTGTCGGATGGGATGTGTAGGAGAGGAGGAGGTCAATTGAACAGAAACACTGATTAGCATATTCTATCATTGTGCATGGGGGGAATCCACCTGGCTTGTTTGTGTGTGGGGGGGAATTCACAAACCTTCCGGGCTGGACCGGTATCTCAAACACTCTCATCAGGGTGGAGCACCCACAACTCTAGACTCCATTATCTCCAGATATCTTTGCCAGTCTGGTGGGTGGGGAAGGTGGACGACCTGTCCTTACTGCTTGTAGGGCTTCCTGTTCTGCCAAAATGCCGGCACACAGATCGGAGAGCCACAATTGAAAAGGAGAGGGCGCTGCTGATTTCCAGCATATTGCTATTCTTCGCTTGGCCAAAATTAGTGCCAGGTCAAGAAATGTATTAGTGGCTTTGCGCGCTGACACACGGGTTAATGGAGACCATCTATTAGAAGTGTGGTGTCAAGTGCCTCGGAGAGTACTGCAGTTATCTCATTCCAGTAGGTAATCAACTGGGGACATGTACATACCAGGTGGAAAAAATGTACATCCGTGTCGTGCCAGCATGGGCAGGCGCCCTAAGCCCCTTGATATATATGCGCCAATCTGTGAGGGGTGAGATATGTATTTTGAACATAATTAAACTGAGTATATTTGAGTCTGGTGTTTATGGAGATGCACTTCGGGACCCCTAGACATTGTGTCCATTGTTTATCTGTTAGAGTAGTCCCAGTAGACGCAGAGAGCAGTGAATGACGTTCCTCCCTCCACTCGAAGGGCATGGCGATCAACCCCGTGTGTAAGCACCACCTGCAGGAATTTAGATGTGTTTGGTTCGTCATGTGTTATATTCCAAACCGTATGGAAAGAATGGGTAGGCGCAGCGTAAAGGAGGAAAGAACCCAGAGGAATGCCACAGTCATCTACCAGATTTTCAAACGTACAGAAAATGTTCAGTGAAGAGATCACCCCATGTTGTGAGACCCGAGTTTATCCATGCGGTGTCCAGCCTGAAGCAAAGTTCCACACAGCCCGGCATCACCCAGAGAGACAATTTAGGGGCATTTGTAGGGTAGGGGCGCTACTTAAGCAGATAGGTGTTCTAGCATCAGCGGGCTTTGAGCATAAGAATATTACCAGCTCTTCTGGGGACCACCTCCTCTGAACCAAGCAACCAGTCCAGTACTGCAGGTGGATGTATCCCATCTGACCAGCGGCCCAGTTACGACATATTTTGTCCAGCCAGCCAACGAGTAGGCCATTGTAATTGGGCAGCAGCATAGTAGTATTTATAGTTTGGGACACCCAGACCGCCCTCTGACAAAGGGGCATATAGTTTATTAATCGTCACTCGCTTTCTTCCATTACCCCATATTAGCGTAATCAGGAGTGTTTGCATATCTTTAAAAATGTTTTGGGGTAAATGAATAGGAAGAGCCGAGAAGAAATAGAATAATCTGGGGAGAAGGATAATTTTCGAGATGGCTGTGCGACCCATAGGGGAGATCGGCAGTGTGGTCCAGAATGGGAGGGAAGATCTTGCATTACCGATGGCCTTACCTACGTTGCCATCCAATAGAACCCTTTCAGAATGATAGACCCGGAACCCCAAATATTTAAACGTATCACAGGCCCAAGGGACTATAGTAGTCGGGAGTACCCATTGTTGAGCAGGAGAAAGAAATGTCAGAGGGAATAGTTGGGATTTGTCCCAATTCACCTTCAATGCGGAGGCATTTCCGAATTGCCCCAGTAGCGCCATGAGACGTGGAAGCACTGTGGCATCTTCGCAAAGATACACTAGGGCATTGGCCGCATACATAGATATTATATGCCATTGGTTGCCTGCCTGTATCCCCCCAACTCGTGGCGTGTTGTCGTAATGCGCAAGCCAGTGGGCTCTACACTGCAAGCGTGAAAATAATTGAGGATAGGGGGCAACCCTGTTGGGTGCCGTGTCCGATGTTGAATAGACAGAATGTGGACCCGGTTTTTACTCGAGCCATAGGCTAATTATACAACAGAGACACCCACTTGAAGAATTTAGGTCCCATTTCGAACCTTCCGAGAACCTCCATCAAGTAGCCCCAACCCAGGGTGTCAAATGCCTTCTGAATGTCTAGGGATGCGACCATGGGCGCACACCTGTTTTGTGAGCCCAGTCCATCCACATAAAAAGCGACGCAGGTTCGAGAATGTTTCCGGCCAGGGATGAACCCGTTTTGGTCTTGATGTACTACATGCTGCACTACAGGAATTAATCAGTTAGCTAGTACTTTACCAAGAATCTTATAGTCAGAATTGAGGAGGGATAATGAACGGTATGATCCCAAGAGCAATGGGTCTCTGTCCGGTTTGGGTAATACTACCAGCACTGCCTCTCTGAGGGTGGGGGGGAAGAGTACCCTCGGCATATGACACAGTGTAAACCTTAAGCAGATGTGGAACGAGTTGTGATTTGAAAGTGGAGTAAAACTCTAATGGCCAGCCGTCTGCCCCCGGAGTCTTACCCCAATGCCATTTGCTTGATCGCCTCAGAGATTTCGAATTCAGTAAGTGGGGCTTCCAGATCCACTCAGCAAGAGGCATGTATACGCCGGAGAGTCACTCGATCTAAAAAGGACTGTATCAATGCTAAGGCCTCCCCTTGCAGGGCTTATAAATTGCCATAGTATGTATGAAAAGCAGCGTTAATTCCGTATTGAGAGTTATCAATCAATCAATCAGGGTTTGTAAAGTGCAACTACTCACCAATGAGGGTCTTATGGTGCTGGGGTGGTGGAGGCGGCTCCGTTGAGTGCTGGAGTCAGCCGAAGAGCTAGGTCTTGAGGTCCTTCCTGAACTGGGACAGTATGGGGCTTTGCCGGAGTTGGAGGTTGTTCCAGGCTTTGGTTGCGAGGTAGAAGAAGGACTTTCCTCCCGTTCTGGTCTTGTAGATGCGCGAGACAGTGGCTAGAGAGAGGTCGGCTGATTGAAGGTGTCTTTTGGGTGCATGGAAGGAGAGGCGGTTGTTCAGGTATGTTGGTCTGGTGTTATGCAGGGCCTTGTAAACGTGGGTGAGGAGCTTGGAGGTAATTCTACTTTCGAGTGGGAGCCAGTGGAGATCGCGGGGTGTTTGGTGATGTGGCTGCGACGGGGGATGTCGAGGATCAGTCTGTCTGCGGCGTTCTGTACGGTCTGGAGTTTGCGAAGGAGTTTCTTTTTGAATGAATAAGGTAAGAATGATCTTTTATGGCAGTGATCAGGCTCCTTGGCAAATCAGAGCGGAGAAGCCACGCCAAACGTCTACCTGCCTTATCTCCCTCTGCATGTTTCCTTGCCAAGTGTTCTTTGAAGTCTACAGGGCCCAGCCTCTCTAAAGTAAATCTGTACGCGAGTCTGGCCTGTGCCAGTGGAGCCACGACCGTCTGGTCTATGGGAAATAATGGTTCATAAAGTGGTATATCAGTTTCCAGGTATTAAGTTCCCTCTGAAGGGTTAACTTGGTGCTGTACACTGCCTTGATTGTATTACCACGTAGTACGGCTTCGAGGGCATCTCATTAAATGCTGGTTCCCAAAGCTGAGCCCTCGTTATCCTGAAAGTAGGAAGTGAGATTATCTGCAAGAGCAGAACGAAATGCGATATCACACGGTGCCTCTAGTGGACAGTGCCATGTGGGTATATTCGGTCGATCCCTGCCACAATGCAACTGTAGATGCAGGGGACAGTGATCGGAAAGAGTGCGTCCAAGATATTCAGCTTGTGTTACTTTGGAAAGGGCATCTGACTACAGTAAAAGAGATCTATCCTAGTGTGTAGATCATGGAGACCAGAATAACATGAGTACTCCCTGGACACATGATTCAAGCTGCACCAGGCATCCCGTACCTGAGTTTTGGTGGCCCACCTTTGTAGATGTTGTGTAAGGGAGATCGATTGCGCCTAAAGTAGTGGAGGGTGGGAGCGGTCACAGTCTAAATCTTGGGTGCACAGTTGAAATCCCCCCCTAGTAACTGGGTGCCAGAGTGTTGTATAATATTGCTTGAGTCAAGGAGTATAAAAAGGGAGCCTGGTTGATATTGGGGGCATATAATGATATGAGGGATAGGGGAAGACTGTCCAATAGTCCCTTCAACACCACATACCTGCCGTCTGTGTCAATTTTGGTATGCACCACCTCAAGGGACACTCCTGGTGCCACCCAGATTAGAACTCTCTTAGCATATCTAGAATATGTGGTCGCTATCAGTGTGCCCCTCCAACATATTCGAACTGCTATTAGGTCGGGCGGTCAGATGTGTCTCCTGGAGGATCGCAATTTGAATCCGGCATCTACGTAAGTATTGATAAACATGGTATCGTTTTGTGTAACCTGCCAACCTACGTACATTCCAGGTCATCAATAGAAATGATTTTGTAGCAGTTACCACGTTGGTGGACATTATAACGTATATGTGTTGTCCATTCCAGTGAAACCACCCCATCCCAGCTCCCTCGTACGTCCCCACCCCAAGTCCCACAGCATGTCACACTGTCCACAAACACATAATGAAAAACTATGTGAAAAATGAAGGAGAAAATATATATAAGAAACTCTCAACGCCCATTCCCAGGCCAGTGCACCAACGGGCACCTAACCATTGGCACTATAATGCAGTATAAACAAATTTATATAACAGTCTATACCAGTGGTATTTCACAAATGGGGGGTGGGGGCAGATGTCCACAGCAGTAGCACAGTGTATGTGTGTACTCGATCCTCAGCCAACGCATCAACATTACCATTGCTTACCCAGTCAACATCAAGCGCAAGTGCGAAACATTTATATGAACAGCTTTACCAGACCCAGACCTCCAGCTTATTTCAAGTCCTCAGCTGTCTGAGGTGTAAGGAGCAGACCGCCACCCAACAGCTCTGCAACCTGCGAGGCAGTCACCTCCGGGGAGTTATCTGGTTGAGTCTCAGTTTCTGACCCCGTGGGGGAGAAGGCCCTGTCGATCCATGTCAGCCACCACCTGAGCCCTTTCCCTAGCCGCCTGTCCCTGTGTCAGACCATGAGGGTGGCGCCTGTTGCGTGGTTTACCGCGTCTCTGTACTTTCCATTCAGGAGGAGGGTCCATATTAACCCCAGAAGAAGATGTGATGCCTCTGCGTTCCAACCAAGACCAGGCATCGTCTGATGTTGAGCAAAAGGAGATGATGCCCTCATGAATGATCCAGCGCATGGCAGGGAATTGCAAAGCATATTTGAAGCCATGTTCACGGCAGCACTTTACTATTAGGAAGGAGGACCTGCGGTGTTGCACCTCCAACGTTTAACCAGGGTAAATGTGTACGTGGGCATTTTCAACAGTCCAAGGACCCCTGGCCCATGTTACCAGCAGGATATTGTACCTATCTTTATAGTTGAAGAGGCAGGCAACCACTGGCTGCAGGGAGGCACCCGGAGGGGGAGGTCTCCCAGGTACACTATGAGCAGGTTCGACAGAAAAGAAGGACAACTGTTTACCCTGCAATATTGTGTTTGCAAACCAGTCCTCAAGGTAAAGTTCCATATTCTGGCCTTCCGCCTCTTCCGGGAGGCCCACTATCCTTGCGTTATTCTACTTTGATCTGCCCTCCTGATCATCCACCCTTTTCCGGAGATAGCCTGTCTCTTCCTGCATAACCCGAAGGCGCTTGTCAGAATCTGCTACTGTGGGCCGCAAGGCTGGCAACACATTCAGTTTCTTATGATCTTTTCGAAGGAGGCCCACATCAATGCTTAAGGCCTTTATTTTGGGTTCAAGGGTGGATTTAATGTCCAACACAGTCGAGAACAGTTCATCGAATCGGCGGGAATGTTCAGAGTGTGGCCACTAGGGACAAGCCTGTGGCATCAGTATCAGCCGTAGTTTCTTCCTACCTCCGAATGTCTGCTGTTGCCACCGAAATGTTATCGGTCTTCGGACGTACCATCGTGCATCTGATATATGATCGAGATTTTCAGTACTCCATTGGATAGTTGTTTGGACAGATAGCGGCAAATACTAAGACAGAGTGGTGCCTGCACTCATATGATTCAGGGGCCTTTTGTTGAAATCCTATGTACGATCAGCCATTCGTCACAAGTAACTCATCCGTAACGGCGGGGATGTTGATCAGTGTCGAAGAATCTCAATACACTAAGGTAATACATTGGGGGGTAACAACCATCCAATGTCAGCGTTGTCCAAGCCATCTTCCCCCAATTGGGTTGTCAGCACATTTCCCAGCATCTCAGGGGCCCCATTAAATGAAATAAGCAAAGTATATGATTATTGACTGTAGTAGGTACTTACTACAGCGGGTATATGCTTGAGTGCTGTGCAACAAACAGGGGCTGAAAGGATCAATAATTTGGAGTAGCAAATAGTGACAGACAGCAGCAGCGTACAGCTTTACCTTGATTTTAGCCAGGATTCCACAGGCATCCAGTGCCCAGTATAGTCATGGCCCGTTCCAGATAGTCAGGCCCCTGGGGGGGGAATCATAAGCGGGGAGCTCTTTTATCTGTGGTGCCCTCGTCAAGGCAAAGTTCTGGCAGCTAGACGGCAGGCAAAACACAGGGCGCCAGCAGGTCCGCTGTGCAAGGTGTCACATTTAGGGGGATATAAAAAAATGAGGGGCACCGGAGCAGACCTCCAAGCGCCAGGCCCTGGGCAGACACACCCCAGAGCTGCGCGTCTCTCTGAATCCCCTCACAGACCAGGCGGCTTACCGCTGCTTCGGTTCTATTCCCCGTGTGGTGCAGGTGTTGCCGGGCCCTGGCGCCTCTTCAGCAGGTAACAGTGCGGCCTCCTCCCCAACAGACCAGCCCCCGGGTGCCACCGCCGCGTCACGGTGCCCACGGGGTCCTGCAGCCACGGGGAGGGGAAGGCCCGGCAGATTGCGCACACTCACTTTGATCCACACGAGGCACAAGTCTCAACAGAGTAGGGGATTCCACATATAAGAAGCAGTAACCAGCTCTCCAGGGCACTCCAGGTAGATTGGCCGGAGCCGCACATCTCCTTCGCCCTCAGGTACTCCTTCCCCTGTGATACGATCTCCTACCACGACCCCTGCCTGGTGACGGGGCCACGCCGCGAAAGAGCCGCATTCAAGGTCCTTCCCTCAATTATTATTTCCTGCGTACAGCGCAACGAAAAGGGGATAGTGGTCATGTGTGCTCCTAGCGGCCTGCGTCTTTTCACAAGAGAGGCGGCCCAGGCAGCAAACAGTGGTAAGTTGCGGCCGATGCAGCCATCCCAGCCAATCCGCTTTCTGTTAAAGTATCGGTGGTGCACAGTCTGAGTCCGCCAGTGTACAGAGACCAGCCTTGGGCTCCCACCGGTTCCACTGCACCGCAGTGTCGTCTCTCGCTGGATTTCATGGTCACAACAGTGGGCGGCCTGGCTCCTCCCCGCCAACCCAGGCCTCCATGATAGTTCAGTCCGAGCCCCGGTGGCGTCGCGCGGCCTGCGTTTCCACCTCGGCGGTTATAGAACCCCCACGCAGCTGCAGCCTTCAGTTTGGAGGTGCCGCAGGAAGGGTCCCACATACAATGCAGGGTGATTCTGGACCAGGTTGCATGAGTTAAACAAGATTCTTAGCGGGCTCAGCACAGACCTCACCAGAGCATGTCTTACACGGCCACCATTTTGACCACGCCCCTCTGTTTGTGGTAATCTTAAGGAATGTTCCTCCTTTGGCCCAAGGGAAGTCTGAAAATGTGTTAGATTTGAAATCCAAAGTGGTACATTGGCTCATGAAAAACTCAGGGTGGCGGGAAGGCCTGCATGATGAGATCATTTTTGTGAGAAGAGTCAAGAAAATTGGGCATGCTTCGAAAAAAAACAGACAGATTGAGCAGTGGTAAATTTGAAGGTACCAAAACTTGTGGCAATACTTTTAAATGGCCTTACCTATACACATGCATGTAATAAGGGTTTTCTGACCCTCACTCTGGGGTTCTTTTACAAACCACTGAGAATAGTTCCTAGGTCCCAGTTCAAAACTGTGAGTGGTCTGGGGGGCACTTAGGTCTTGTTAACATGGTTACACAAAACCGTTTTGCAGCCCTTACAGATTTGGAGGATTTACATTGACACACTGGCCCTCTGGAAAATCCTAGAGTAGGAAAGGGTGTGGCCCAGGGGTTGATTTCGGATGGACAGAGTAAAAAGATGGGCAATCCAGTCTCTGAAAAAATAATAGGTTTGGGCAATAAAATGCCTGGTAGGGACTGGAGTCCCTTAGTGTACTTTCCTGGAACACAGCAGGAGTGCAGGGCAAACCTGATAATCCAGATTGGTTAGCCCAAATTGGGAAATATGATTTAGTTCTATTGCAAGAAACATGGATGGTAACCCCTTCATTTTAGATGGCTTTCACACGTACGGCTCCCCACCGTTTTCATCACCAGCGGGGTGAGCGAAAGTTGTTTTAGCGGCTTTGGTCTCTGTAAAATTTCCCTCAGTTAAAGTAATGGAGATACACAACTTAGTGTGGTTTCAGATTTTACAGTTTCTTTTGGGGGTTCTAAGAATTTGTTGATAGTATATTATTACTATAATATATTTGACAATAGGTTAACTGAGGTGAGGGAAGATTTGGACAGGTCCCTTTCAGAAAAACTTTCTAAAGCAAATTACCAAATTTCGGTTATAGGGGGGGGGGGGTGATTTTAATGTAAAGCATTGTAATTTTAGTCAGACTCAGGTCTGTGGCCTAACTGCTCCAAATGGTGACATAATTACTCACTTTTCGCATAAGATCATTACCAAACATCATTTGCTTTTTGCCTTGGACCTTTTCTTTAAACCTCGTTCACTACTGCCCACCTTCCATGGAAATGGCAAGACCAGCTCTCATGCCAAGGGTTAATCCCTATTTCTTGACTTTACGTTCGACATGCCCACAGTGAGGGCATATCTAGACCTGGGTCCATCCAATACCTAGGTACAGTATCTTGTCTTTTTCCGCAACACTCAATATAGATTTTGACTAGACTGAGGTTGAGGTCTATTCATTTTCTATGTACCTTTCACACCAAGGGCTCTTGGTTTACATTTTTACCCAATTGCCTGTGTGACAACCGTACTCCACAAAGCTTTATACACAGTGGCGGGTCCTCAGCTAAGGCGGCGAAGCGTTGCCCCACTGCTTTTCAGCAGTGTAAGGAAAAAAAAATGATAACTCCATTTTATTATCATTTTATTTATTCCAGTTGCGGGCGCGGCAGCTTTTCCAGGCGGGGCGAGGCTGCTCTGCTGACAGAGCAGTGGTGAGGAGGAGTGGTTTTCACACCCCAAGTGCGCATTAATGTTTGGCCGGTAGTCTCGGGCCGGCCAAACATTCATGCGCACTTAGCATGTTCTCCACCTAGGCTGCATTACAGCCTGGGTGGAGGACATGCCCAGGCTCCCAGTCTGCATCTGAGCGCCAAACCACGGCGCTCAGACCAATCACAACGCTGCATTGCAGCGCTGTGATTGGCTCAGGGGAGCCTGGGTGCTTCCTGTTCCGTGTTCCGGATGGAGGGACGAGGAGGAGAGACGCGACGATGAAGACGCGGCAAGGAGGTAAGTTTACTTTTATTTTCCCCCCCGCCGCCCCGCCACGCTCGATCCGTGCCGGCCACCACTGATAATACATTTTATGTTCTTCTGTCCACTGTATGCAGTTTCTCAGGAGAGGTTTTTAATAACGGTTTTAGAATTGTCAAATATTAGACAACACAGATGAGCTCTAACTTTTTTACAAATAGGTTCCGTAGAGATATGTTCTGCAGTTGTGCATTTTATTAGAAGTGCTTTGACCTTCAGACGTAGATATGCACATTACTCTTTCTGTACATTTTAGTCTGTTTTTAATGTAGGAGATTCTAAATAGTCATTGCCCATATTGCTAACATAGCTTCATTCACCAACTTAAATGCCCCTGCTGAATCCAAAGCAAGTCTACTCTAGATAATCGTCTAATCTGAACATCATTCATCGCTACACCTACTACAGAAGGAACGACTGTCCCAAAGATATTTAGAACGACCAGTCCAAAACTCCGTTTTGTTCTACTCAAACCAATGTCATCTCCCAATTCTTCCACATGATAAACTCTAGGACAACCTAAAGGCAAATGACAAAAGCCTTTCCAACTTCTGGGTAGGATAAAATGTGCAGTCTTTGTGAGAAAGTGCCCTCTTTCTTGCATGGTATGCCCCCACTTTTTGCTGAATTGCTGATGTGCTTCGACTGAGTGTGCCCTGGGCTCCTGTCAATCAGGTACCCAGGGCCTGTGTTCCTTCCCTTAAACTGCATTGAAGCCTAAACCCAATTGGCATCTCTGGCCACAGGTAAGGCCCTGGTAAATGGTACCACTGGTACCCAGGGCATTGTGACCAGAGAAGGCCTCCAAGGACTGCAGCACTTATTGTGCCACCCTTAGAGGCCCTGTACCCTGACACACACACACTGCCTTTGCAGGCTGCGTGTCTTGGTGCAGAACAAAGTGAAGAGTCGACATGGCACACATCCCTGTGTGCCATGCCCACAAACCACTGCCCTGGCATACATCAGTCACCCCTCTAGCTGGGTGCCCTATGCCAGTGGTGAGGGTACAGGTGCATGAGCCCTGTACCCCTACAGTACCCAGGTCCATTCCTGGGCACTGTAAGAGCAGTGCTGCCATTAAGAGTATATGGTGCTGGGAGTTTGTCAGTACGAACTCCACAGCACCATAATGGCTACACTGAAGACTGGGAAGTTTGGTATCAAACTTCTCAGCACATTAAACCCACACTGATGCCAGTGTGGGATTTAATGTAAAATGCACAACAGAGGGCATCTTAGAGATGCCCCTGAAACTCGACCAACTCCCAGTGACCTGACTGAGTGGCTGCCGAGGCCACCCCCAGACATGTTTCTGGACCCCTGGGTCGAGAGCTTGCTGCTCTCGGGGTCCTGAAATAATGTACATCCTGGGACGAGGTGCCAAGCCTCCTCCCCCAGGATGGGCAGGGTTCACGAAGGAGAAGCTTCAAAGGCATACCGCCTTTGTGAGCCTCTCCAGACCACTTGCTGTACTCAGCAACTGGTCCCCACTGGTTCCACCCCCCCCTTTGGGCGGGAGACCCGGCGGGAAAAACAGAGTGAGGAAGAGAGGTGTGCCCACCTCTGCCAACTCCACCCCTAGGGTGGGAGAGGCGAGGTGAAGCACAACCTCGAGTCCCCGCCATCTTGAGGATGGGGGGACCCAGCCAACCAAGGACAGGCTCCTGCCCCCCTCCCCCTGGAGAGTGGCAGAGTAGGGGGTGTACCCACCCCAGGGAAGGGACCCATTGGTCCCTGCCCTTACCTACCTGTAACGCCCCTAAATTCAGTATTTAGGGGCACCCTGAACCTTCCTTCCTCAGATCCCGATTCCGAAACAACAAGAAGAACAAGAAGAAAGAAGACCAGCCGTGCAGCTGCTAACAAGAGGACGACACCAACTGACTTGGCCCCAGCCCTACCGGCCTGTCGACCCTCGAACCTGCTCCTGCTTAACCCCGGCCTCTTCAGTGGTCAGTAACCTCGAAAACCCCGGAGGACCTGACTGCCTTGCTCAACTTAAAAGGCTGGGACTCCCACGAGCAGTGGTTCTGCTCAAACATCTGCAATCCCAGGCCCCGCCCTGAGACCGCGGATCTTGCCCACTCTGCACCCGCCGAGCCCGGCCCGAGCCAAAGTGGACAAAGACCACGAGGACGTCCCCCCCGGCGACTGTGACCAAGAATCCAGCACCCAAGGACTCACCTCGACGCTCCTGACGACGCCTGCAGCCTCAACACCAGGGACCCCTCCAATCCCGACGTCTAAAGACACCCCTGCACCCGGCGCCCCACGGCCCCCTGTGCCCAACTCCTGGGTGTCTACCCCTCCTACAGCATCCCAACTTACCTCTTGAAGTGGTGGTCGCACCTGAAGAATCACCGTCCCAGAGTTTGCAGCCTTTGTTCGTCTTGCAGCTTTCCCATTGAAATCCATTGGGCACCCGACGGCCCAAAAGCCCACTGCACCCGGCCGCTCCAGTGCCGCTGGGGGTGCACCAACTACCCTGTTCGACTTCCCCACTTGCCCTGAGTAAGTGACCAGGAGCTTTGCTCCCACAGCCGAGTGGCCTGCCTGCCAGCAGCCACCAACCAAAGGCTAACGTTGGGCCTACTCTCTCTGCACCCGGCCGCCCCTGTGCCGCTGAGGGTGTAACAACAGTACAAACCTGAACCTGGGAGACCCCTGAGTCTTGCCCCAGAACCTTAACTCTGCCAGCCGTGTACTTACCTGAAAGCCGATAACTTGCATTTTCTCCATAGGGTAACATTGACTGGTTTTCACTTGGAAATTCTTCTAAGTGTTGAGTTTTGGAACTTCGAAATATTCACTAAAAATCGTCCGAATACCAAAATCGAAATTACTCACCTGTTCTCAGGAGAGATCCCAGTGCTGGATTTAGGTACCCAGCACTGACTAGAAAAAGTGATTACAACTGTGATTTTTCGGTAATTTGATTTTCCTCCATAGGATAACATTGCCTGGTTTTTGCCAGAAATTCTTCTAAGTGTCGATTTTTGCAACATACAAATATTCCTTAAAAATCGCCTGTGTAACAAAAACGATTTCTTTCAACTGTTTACAGGAAATGCACCAGGGCTGAATCCAGGATCCAGCCCCGAGTAAGAAAAACGTTCGCAAAGTAATTCTATTGCAGTTTACTTAAAAATCCCATTGAGCTCAATGTTATAGTATACCAAGTATTGTGTTGCCTATTGCAACCCCCTGTGCCATATTGCATTTAAAGTCTATTGTTCATTGAAAGTATTCAACAAACAGCATCTTATCTTGAGAAAGTATTTTTATGCAGAACCTGTGGTTCTAAAATAAAACAACAGTATATTTTTTTATACAAAACAATTGGCCTAGAGTTCAGTTCTGGAGTGTGTGGTTTCATTTGCTGACTGAGTGTGTACATCAAGTGCTTTACACTGTCCTCTGATACTGCCTTACTGCTCGACCAAGCTACCACTTTAGAGAGTAAGGTTCTATCTAACTTTAACCTCTGCCAAACCTCTGGAGACCCTTGGACTCTATACACACTGTACCTCACTTTGGTGCAGTATATATAGAGCCAGTTTCTTACAGTCTTCCCACAAACATAATATATTCTTCTCATTTTAGATTTTCCACCAGCCAAAGATTTCCACTAACTTCATAAGACCTATCACACACACTGTTCCCTACAAATTCTACTTTATCTTTTTCTATGGAGCACGTCTCACTATGCAAAGCTCACCTTTTCTTCCTTTCTCCATCCTCAACCTAGGAGATAAACCTGATAATCTCAACTCTTCTTCATCCTTAATTTCTTCCAACACAAGCATCTGTTCTTCAAGATTATTTACTATTCTCACTCCTCTCTTATAATTTTCTCTAATAAAATCACACTCCTCATTACTTAATAAACACAAACGCCCTTTAACCATGTTAGTATAATCTCGGTTTTGTGCAATCATTTTCAAATACTTACCATACTGAATCCCCCTATTATCTTCTTTAATAAACAAATTCTCCAAAGACACATTAAAGTAAGTCAAATAAGGAGAAATTCTTCCTGATTAATAATTGCAATTAAAATATTACAAGATAGAGCATATGAAATTGGCATTTGAGTATGCGTTGAGCCCATCCAAGCTGATTTTGAAAGGTAAGCACAGACATCGCATCGATTCACCGTCATAATATCTACATATTCTCTAACCCTTCTGGTATACATATGGGGCCAGATGCATGAAGAAACCATTTTGCGATTTCCTAAATTATGATTCGCAATTAGGAAATCGCAAAACGGCATGCATGAAAGTGTGTTGAACACTTTTTGCGATTCCTAGGGGATCGCAAATGACCTACCTCATGAATATTAATGAGGTAGGTCGCAATTTGCGACCCCCTAGGAATCGCAAAAATCAAAAAGGATGGTGGCCTGCTGGGGTTAGCAGACCATCATGTCTGTGATTGCTTTCAAATAAAGCAATTCTTTTTCTGAAATGCAGCCAGTTTTCCATAAAGGAAAACGGGAATTGTTTCAAAAACAAAAATTAAACGTTTTCTTTTCATTTTTTTAAGAGTAGGCAGTGGTCCATGGGACCACTGCCTGCTCTTAAAAAACGCTGTAACAAACATTCACATAGGGACCCCTTCCCATTTGCGAATGGGTTACCACATACTTAAAGTAGGTGATGAAATGCGAATGTTTTGCGACCGCATTTCGGTCACAAAACATTCCTACAAACCGATGCGATTCGGTATTAGGAAGGGACGCCCTAAACACGCCCCTTCCTAATAGCGAATCGCAAACCCATTTTGTGATTTGTTACCGAATTGCAAAATAGGGTTTGCTGCATCTTAACAGCATTTTTTGCATTCGCAAACGGGCCGATTCCGCGAATCGGCCCAATTGCGAAGACAAAAATGCTTGATGCATGTGCCCCCAAGTCCCTAAGACAAACTAAATGATCTTTATGTACCACTATAGGATTTTGTCCATCATGATTAATCACCACCTCAACATTTTTCTTAAGACAATTTGAAGCATATCTCACAGGAGTCTGTACGTACACAAACAGTCCCAAAATAATATTAGTGTTGTAATCAACAGTGTCATTCCTACAATTTTACAGCACTTGCTGTTACCCATTTCAATTGAAACAAAAAGAAAAAAAGCCTCCAAAAATCAAAAATACGTTTTCTTTCAAACAATAATATTTTCTTCTTTTCTTCTTATTTTATGAAAACAATAATCCAACTAAAATAACTGAAGAAGCATGATATTGATTTTTGTTTATCTTTTCTTTTTTCAAGAATGGTTTATACCATTCTCAAGAATTGTTTCATCAAAAATCCATTAGACTCAGTTCATTAGACTCCGTTCTCTTTTCTTCAAGCCCTAAATGTGTTTCTCTTTATTTTCCAACTGTTTTATTTCTTTTCTTTCAAGGTGGTTCTTCCTTTATTTCAAACTCAGTCTCTGATTCACTCTCAAACTTGTACTTGCACATCAAAGAGTAATCTTCCTCTATTTTATCCGTTTCTTCTTTAGATACTGTAGAGAAAGATACCCATTCAGACGAGTCATATTTTCTATTATGAGCCTCCTGCTTGATATCTTAGCCACTGGTGATCCACTTTCCCCATTCTCTCAACCAAACCAACTCACTGGGTCTGTCTCCGATTCACAATGCTTCCGCTTGCAAGATTTTTTTTTCCAGAGTATCTTGAACTCTTTCTCTTTCACTTGCAGGCTTTGCCATAGAACTTTGGATTGAGATCAGTCCTGATCTCTAACTTGAACTTTGATCATTTTGTCTTCATTTGCGCTTTTCACAGTGAACTTCTTTCTACCATGAAGGGTCTTTGTAAGCTTGATTCTCAACTGAAACGTGTCATTGTTTTGATGAGAGACTACTACTTCTTGCTGCCATTCATGCTTTGATCTTTCGCTGTGCAACAGCTTTTCACTTTGATTACTCTGAAACTGGACTTCTGGAGTTTCAGGTTCTTCATCAGAACTGTGGCTCACCTGGAACTTTACTCCTCCTGACCCCTATGCTGTTTTGTCTTTGTCTTCACCAGTTTCAGAAAAATCTTCAGCCCCCTATGGGTTCACACTGCAAACTCGAGATTGATTCTAGACTTTATTCTGAACTGGGATTATGAGCTCTGGCTCCAAGATCATTTACCTCATCCACTGCTTCAACACATTTTACTCTCTTCTTGTGAACAGTGTGAATCCACTGAAGTACACCTGCACACTTGACAGCTGAATTTGTTGTTAGTACAGCCTGGAAAGGACCTTTCCATCGTTCTTCTAGAAAGCCCACCTTTGCAATAATCCAACTCGATATCATCAATTATTGGAACTAATGCAGCTGAAGATATACATGTTAAAGTCTCATTGGCCTATCCCTCACCATTTCGTGAGGGGACAGGCCAATCTTTTTCTCAGAGGTACTTCTCAGATTCAACAAAATAAGAGAAAGTGCCTCAGGCCACTCCACACCAGTCGTAGCATAAACCTTTGCAAGTTTATTCTTGAAAGTGTTACTAGCTCTTTCCTCTAAACCAGAGGATTGTGGTCGATAACCACAATGAAAAAGTTGCTTGATGTGAAAAGCTGTACAGATTATCTATAGAACTTCGTTCTTGAAATGTGCTCCACGATCAGTTTCAATAGACGTGGGTAGACCAAAACTCGGTATTGACGTCCTCAACAGTAATTTAACAACTGTAGGGCTATCCACTCTCCCTGTGGGAAATGCCTCCACCCATTTGGAGAAGAGGCTGATAATTACTAAGATGTACTTCAAACCAATGCATGTAGCATCTCAATAAAATCTGCCAACAATCTCATAAATAGGCCTTCTGATTTGCCAATGCGATTCATTACTGTGACAGTTTTCTTACCCTGATAATTCAAATGACAAACCAAACAACGACTACACATATCTCCAGCAACATATCGAAAACCTGTGTTTTCCTAATACATTTTAAATAGTCAGACTAGACTGTCTCTTCCTGCACGAGTGCGATTATGTAAGTATTTACAAATGGGCTGCAACACTGAATTTGAAAACACATAGTTTTGATCTGCATTGAAAAACAATCCTGGTAATTCTTTTATAGCCTACTTTCTCATACTTTTTCTCATCTTCTGGAGCGACATTCTGCAAATCGCGCACATTTGTCATAATCTGTGTATCAATATTTTCAAACTTATCAGTTTGACTCTCCTGCACAATTGACTCTTCTTGCAAGGTGCAATATTTCGCCATTTAATCAGCATACTTGTTCACATTTTTCATTTTGCTGATGTCAATTTTCAATTCATCAGCTAGTTATTCCAATTTGTCATGTGCTTCATAAGTACATCTGTCAGCTTATTTTATCAAATATCTAATTTCATCAGCATTATAAGTCAAAAGTTGATTCAAATCCATATTGCCCTGCAGCATTATGCCAAATTCAATCTTTAAAATACCAATACTAATTTATTTTGGTGGTAAGGGACTTAAAAGGGTCACCAAGGCCTGAAGTACTGATTGTGCCACCGTAAGTGACCCAAGTAAACAGATGACAGCAAGCTGCTCAAACTCAACTTTGTCCTCACTATGAGTGGCAAGGTCACAGCACTATTTTGAATATATGTCAGTCATCCCGAAGGTAGGCCTCCTGATCGCAGGAGGCAGTGTGCATTGTATTTAAGGTGTGGACACATAAGTGCAAGCTAATATGTCCCTACAGTAGCCTCGTTCCATTAAGGGCTACTATGAGTGTTCAGGGGGCTATAGGATAATATGGGCTGACGCCCAGGCAACCCAAGGTTGCCAGCTCCATTAAAGTCCCACTGAAAAGGGTCATGTCTGGTATTGAACAACTTATTTCATCAAACCCAACATGATTCCTGTGACATGCAGCCAGGTGGCTACCTTAAAGGTTGCTCACTTGGTTCCCCCTGCCATTCCTGTGCCCTGGCTGACAGCCTGCAGCTGCTGCCTGACAAGACAAGAATCTGATCCTCTGCCAGGAGGTGTGAACACTCTCAGGAGTCAGAAACAAAGGCCTGGCTGGGAAGGAGATGACACCTCCCTCCCTGACAGGATGACTAGTGAAGTGGCACATCAAGGTGGTGAGCTTCAAAGCTTACACCGCATCTAATATGCATCCAGGTTGCCTCCCAAAGGAGGAAACAGCCATCCGCCTGCCCCCAGGCATATTTGCTCCCTGGCAAGCGGGAAAATTAGGTAGTCGGGAGGTGTACACCCCCAGAAGGCTAGCCACACCCCTGGGTGGGCTACCTGGTCTGTACAGCCAAGAAAGGTTTCTGCCATTTTTAAAAGTGGGTGAATAGAGGGTTCTGGGTAGCAAAGGTGGAACACACCCCCGGATATGATCACCTCAGGAGCGGATTAGCCGCTGGGACTAGTAGCCCATTGGCTACTTGCACCCACACCCCTAACGTCCCTGAAACTAGGATTTAAGGGGCACCCCAGGCACCAGTACCTTAGATCTCATTTAACTTGCAATAAAGGACAAAGAAGAAACCTAAGCCTGTGACTTCAGGACCTGCACAAAACAAAGGCGCGATACTCTGCATCTGTAGCAACTACCTGGACCAGAGAGCGGTTCCCCCGAACGAGGAACCCCTCTTAGAGCCAAAGGCAACTCCAGAACTCCCATTTTCTAGTGGCACTATTCCCCTGCAGTCGCAGGTAAAACACGCTCCTGGATCCAAACAATCACTGGCCATTGGCCCCGCCGAAGGATCGCCCAAAAGTAAATGGTCTAGTGCATTGTGGGAAGCCTAGTCCTGACCTCCAGCAAGTTTCAATCAATCAGAAAATTGTAAGCGCACTACTCACCCGTGAGGGTCTCAAGGCGCTGGAGAGGGGGGGGTGTGGGGGGGGGGGCTCGTCGGTTCCATTCAGTCGAATAGCCAGGTCTTGAGGGCCTTTCTGAAGGTGCTCAGAGAGGGGGCGCGTCCGATGTTGATTGGGAGCTCGTTCCAGGTCTTGGCCGCGATGTAGCAGGAGGATCTTACCCCTGTTCTGGCTCTGCGGATGCAGGGGGTTTCGGCGAGGTTGGTGGATGGGAGGTTTCTTTTGGGTACGTGGAAGGCGATTCTCTCGTTGAGGTATTGGGGTCCAGTGTTGTGGAGGCATTTGTAGGCGTGGGTGAGTATTTTGAAAGTGACTCTTCTCGACGGGAAGCCAGTGGGAGGTTCCGTAGATGTTGGCTGATGTGCTCATGTCGGGGGATGCCGAGGACGAGTCTGGCTGCGATGTTCTGTATCGTCTGGAGCTTGCGGAGTAGAGACTTGTTGATGCCGGTGTAGAAGGTGTTTCCGTAGTCCAGTCTGCTGGTTATCAGTGCGCGTGTGACTGTCTTCCTTGACTCGGGGGGGGGGGGGTCCATTGGAAGGTCTTACGGAGAATGCAGAGGGTCTGGAAGCGACGGCATTGACCTGTCGGTCCATGGAGAGGGAGGAGTCGAGTACGATGCTGAGGTTTCTGGCGTGGTCCGTGGGGGTTGGAGGGCTGCCGAGGGCGGTGGGCCACCAGGTGTTGTTCCATGCTGACGGGGTGGTTCCGAGGATGAGGACTTCTGTCTTCTCTGAGTTGAGTTTCAGGCAGCTGTTGCTCATCCAGGATGCGACTTCCTGCATTCCTTCCTGGAAGTTGACTCTGGTGGTGGTGGAGTCCTTGGTGAGGGAGAGGATGAGCTGGGTGTCGTCGGCGTAGGATACTATGCTCAGGCCGTGCTGTCTGACGATGGCGGCAAGGGGGGCCATGTAGATGTTGAAGAGGGTTGGGCTGAGCGATGATCCCTGGGGTACTCCGCATTTGATTTCCGTGGGTTTGGAGAGGAAGGGTGGCAGTCTGATTCTTTGGCTTCTGACAGTGAGGAACGAGCGGATCCAGTCGAGGGCGGTTCCTTGTATGCCGGAGTCATGTAGTCTGGCGGCGAGTGTGCGGTGGGAGACGGTGTTGAATGCTGATGGCTGGTCGAGTGGATCAGGGCTGCGGTGTGGCCTTGGTCGAGGAGGGTGCGGATGTCATCAGTGGCGGCAAGTAAGGCGGTCTCGGTGCTGTGGTTGCTGCAGAATCCGGATTGGGAGGGGTCGAGGATAGAGTTGTCTTCGATGAACCTTGTTAGCTGTGCGCTGACGGTCTTCTCAGTGACTTTTGCCGCGAAGGGGAGGAGCGAGATGGGCCGGTAGTTCTTGAGGTCCGTGGGATCTGCTGAGCGCTTCTTAAGAAGGGGACTGACTTTTGCGCGTTTCCAGTCGTCGGGGAAGGTGCCAGTCTTGAAGGTGGCGTTGATGGTGTGTCGTAGTTCTGGTGCGATGGAGGTGGTGGCTCGGTGGTAGATGTGCGGTGTGCAGGGGTCTGTGGGGGGGGCATTAAACAAACATCCTGGCAATGCGGAAGAGAACTTCCAACATTGTCTCACGGAGGCTATACATTGGATGAAGCAGAACCACCTGAAGTGTAATACACAAAAGACAGAAATCATGCTCCTAGGCAAAGCTAATAATTTCACCCCCAGTCGCTGGTGGCCGCCAAATACCCCACTCTACCCAACACGGTGGAGGTAGTTAACAATCTTGGGGTAAAATGTGACTCAACTCTCTTTCTGCCCACAAGCATTGTCAGTGGCTGGGAAATGTTTTCAGCTGATTAAATCTCTGAAGAAGTTTTTTGATCTTCTTCTAGTAACTGCAAGGAAAACTGTTACAGCAGCCCTAATCACCTCCAGATTGGACTATTGCAATAGACTTTACACGGGTGCAAACAAGATAATCTTCAAGAAGCTCCAGGCTAATCAACATGCAGCAGCCTACCTGGTGTTGAAACTGCCACACCGCTCCTCAGCTTCAGCAACTTTAAACTACCGCATTGTCTACCTATCCATAAAAGAGTACTATTCAAGATACTCGTCATCACGTTTAGAGCTTTCAGGGCTTCAGGACCCAAATACCTAACATCTAGATTCACACCCTATGTCCCTCACCTCCCTCTTTGATCATCCTCAGACAATCTTTTAAAACCCACTCTGTTCAGATACAAAACTAAAGGTGGGATATCAGTAACCGTCTTGGGAGTAAAAGCACGGAATACACTCCCCTGCCATCTCAGTCTTATCCAATCAGAATCCGGATTCCGGAAATCCTTGAAAACTTGGATTTTTGTAGCTTCGGACTAGCTCTGCATCTCCCTTATCGAACTCCTCAGCTTTTGGGATAGTGGCACCTCTCCTGTGCCTCCCATCTATCTCTGCACAGCGCCAAGATACTCCCGCGGAGTGATAGCTGCGCTTTAGAAATAACACCTACTACTACTATTTGTTGAAATACCGTGTGGCTCGGTCTACGTTGGGAAAACTGAACAAAAAATTTAAGTCAGGCTAAACGAGCACAAGAGCAACATAAGAACAAAGGATACCAAATCAGCTATAGCCACTCACTTTATGACGTTTAACCACAACATCTGTCAACTACGCTACATGATATTAGAAACAGTCGACATTATGGAAGGCAGAGACAATCGCAAGTACCTTTTACAATGAGAAACATATTGGATCAAAAGATTTGAGTCACTGAAGCCTTGTGGTCTCAATGATTACATTGAATACAGTGGTTTTCTATAAATATGGGAGCGCTAGGCGCCCAGGTTACTGGACATTCACAACACACCTTGTTTTTATATCACACAACCAGATTAATTTGTTTTTTACACTTCTTAACTTCTTTCACTTTTTTTATTTTATTTTTCCCATACATCCGGTACTGTACTTCATATACACATGCCAATCTCCCCCACTCTTTCTGATGGTCTTTCTTCACTATACCAACCATGATAGTCTTTTTTCTATGTCTTAAGCCTCACCGACTCAAGATCTATCGCATTAACCAGTTACACTTTGGCGGTTTATCATGGCTGCCGATTTCCCATTTTTCACTTGTAATCTCACTCCATCTTTCACCAATTCTCTACAGTGTGTCCCCACTAACAGTGTGGTATTGTGACTTTGCACCTTTCAAGCATGGCTGTTCCATGTTGCGATGTATAAGACGGTCCTTTTTTGCTGTCTTAGCATTCCTATAACCGCAGGCAGATCACGCCCACCGGCCATTGACTGCAATGGCGATGAACTGAGACGTGAGTCCTGAATACACATTTTTTCGTAAGTCAGACCTAGCCTTGTTCTAACTGTTATTTGCACTCTAATTCGAGCGAGGATATCACTGTTCTATGTTTAGCGTTTGGTTTATATCACCTTTTTACACTTTAGCTGTACGTAACGTTACACGTACGATATTCCCACTGCAATACCGCACTGATCTAATAGGGCATGCAGTATTTTCCCGAAAACGAATTAGCCAACACTTCACAACTCACAAGAGATGTCATGCAGGGCTCGAAAAATCATAAAACTTTTACTAGACCTGCAGGTCTAGTAACTTGCAAAATGTACTCGACCTAACTGTAATGTACTTGACCCGTGAACTGGTCTCGACGAGATTGTGATACAGTTCCCTTTACAAAATCCTCTAACTTCAGTCACAGAAAGATAAGTAAATGTAGGAAGACAAACTGACTTTGTGAGCAATAAAGATGCCTTTATATCTTGTTATCTTGTCACATTTGCTCAGCTTTCAGAAACAGAGGTCAAAAGTCAGTTTTTCTTCCTACATTTACTTTTCTTTCTGTGACTGAAATTAGAGGATTTTCAGCTTGCCAGAAAGGGCGAGTAGGCTCTAAAAATAGCTTGTCCTGATTAAATCGGTCTCGCCATAGCCAGTGCGTGAGTGGATTTTTCGAGCCTTGTCATGTTTATCTCCACTTGCTGGCATTACTTGTTTTTTAACCATCTCCGTTTCACTTTTCACCCAATAAATAACGACATGAGTGTCACGCACAGATCGAGTTTAAGATTTGCATTTGTGATGCATATATAAGACACGTCTTATTCTAGCCAAAGGGCATGAGTTCTCACAACCGCTCCAACTGAAACTTTCACCATACGGTACAAAGCTTTTGGTGATGGATATTCCTTCGACGTGACAGTCGTTTTCTCACTTCATTTTATTCCATCAATTATTTTTCAGAAAGGACATCCCCTGACGAAGGGCTGAACAAGCCCGAAATGCATTGGGATGGTCTAAAATATGTTTGCTTCATCTCATTAATTAATCCATGGAACATTTGATTGATGAAAAGTCATTTACATTGAGAATCTGATTATTCTTGAATGAAGGAATTTTTGAATGACTAAAATCAGCAGACAAAAGAAATTACGTATAACTGGATGTTAATTACCATTGAAAAATGCATTTCTTTCCTCCATCGGGGAACCCAGCTGTGCATCTAAGGGATGCTACCCCTAGGGGGAAGCGCTATTTCTACAAGGTCAACATAGGCACATAAGAGACAGACTGGCAGGAGGCACTCTCATTCCCACGAGAAGTGGCGATATCCTCAAAGTTAAGATAAGTACAGCTGAAGATACTCCATAGAATCTACTACACGAGAGTAACCCTCCATAAGATAGGGAAGACTGATAGCCAACTCTGCCTAAGGAACTGCGGGGCAATCGGCACCTTTTATCATACGCTCTGGGAATGGTCGGAGATAGCGACATACTGGGGAGCAATTATGCATACAATCACACAAGTTAGCAGAGCAGCCGTATCACCAGAACCAAAGAGATGTCTCTTAAACATCTGGGAACCGACAGATCTTAACCACAAGGCTCAAGATTGGGCAACGCTGGGCATGATGTTTGCCAAACGTAACATTGCCAAACACTGGGGAGCACACACTACTCCGACGCACGGAGAGTGGTGTAACGATATGGATGGAGCCATGGTGGCGGAGAAGGCAGTGTACACACATAGAGGGTGCCCTAAGAATTGGGAGCGGGTATGGGGAAAGTGGAACAGCTTCAGAGGAAATGTTTGTACTCCACCTCCTGATGATTCGGCAACGGACACCAGTTGATATAGGGTGCGGAACATTGCTACTCAATTAATCATAAGTCGATGTAATGATTGTATAAGCCTACAGAAGGATTCAGTTAGTAGTGTGAAGCATGGATATGTAACCATTCATTTTGTAATTGGACTATTGCACGTTAACGTATTCAATAAAAATAATTTATTAAAAAAACATAGGCACATTAGCAGGGGCTGACCAATGAGTGCTCTACACAATTCTGCCTATCTGACAGTTTTCCACAGGGCAGCCTAACACCTTCAATTATTTCCAATTTCCTATAAGCCATTGAGAGTCAGACGGTAGCATTTATGAGCCAAGGGTAGAATCCACCTTGGGTGTAATCAGCTAAATAAACAGAATATATGCAATTGAAAGTGTTTAATCATTTGATAAATGTTCTTGCTAAATCAAGAAGAACAACCAGGTTTTGCATGGTAAGATAAGGGCTTTAGAAAGGAGCTGTAATAATTACTCTTAAGTTCAAAAGACTCCTGAGATCAGAGGTCGAAGAGGGCGGAACTGGAGAGTGATGATTTGTCCATACTATTAAATTATGATAAACAGTTCCCCTACTTTTTTTGAAAAACAACCATCCAAGGACGGTTAATTCTGATAGTTTAAATGCTTCAGCTGAAGTGTCAGGCAGGGAGTCTTCTGTGCTGTGAAACCAAAGGTGGGAAGACAACTAAAAAATAAACAAGTTTTCTTGCCAGGGTGACTGCTTGACTGAAAAAAATGCAAATGGGAGCAACTGGTTAATCTGCAAATGTAAAGGGTGCTTGGAAGCCGGTACTAGCTTTAATTGACAGAATCACTTGAAGCTTTGTGAGGACAAACATTCATTCTTTTCTGAGTGGTAGTGAAGGGAGGTACTGTTAGACTTGGCATCTTTTGGCGTGTTTCCCCTGACTTTTTGCTTTGTGACCTCCCGGTTTTGACTCTGTTTTTGCTGGTGTAATGATTCTGCGCACTTTCCTCACTGCGGTCCAGTGGGAAAGTGCAAGTGCTCCTGTATAAAATGCGTTATGGATTGGTGTTTCCATGATTGGCCTATTTGGTTTATGTGTCAGTCCCTTGTAAAGTGCACTGCGAGTGCCAGGGCCTATAGACCAAATGCTGTTGGTGGGCTGCAGCACTGGATTGTGCCACCCACGCAAACAGCCCGTAAAGTGTAACTCGGGCCTGCCACCGCAGAGCCTGTGCGCAGCCTGGGGCTGCCATGACGACTTGGCAAGTGCACACACTTGCAAGTCCCTAAACCTTCCCTTTGCTACATGTTAGTCACCCCTAAGGTAGGCCCAAGGTACCCCTGTGGGCAGGGTGCGTTGTACGCGAAAGGTAGGACATGCCCGGGTGTGTGCGGCATGTCCTGATAGTGAATTACAGTCTAGTTCGTTTTTCACTATTGCAAGGCTACCTGTTCCCCCTAGGCCAGAACGGGCAGTTTTGTTTATTACAGCTTATAATCCTAACTGACCCCGGGAACATGGTAGAAATTCGAGTTTAGTATGCCTGGACTCAGAATGATAAAATGCATCTTTTAGTGAAGTTGGTTTTAACATTCTGTGTTTGAAAATACCACTTTTAGAAAGTGGGTATTTTCTTGTCTAACCATCCAAGCCTGCCCCTGCGAGGTTGTGTATTCCTTGTCTGGAGTGTGAGTGACAGGGGCTGGGGGATGCCAGGAGACAGGGTGAGTCAGCACAGGGCTGAATAGCAAGAGCTACATGTAGATGGGTGGGAGGGGTCGCACCTGGGCCCTGAATAGGACAGTGCCTTCCCTCCACAATGCGGGCTCCACCTCCTGTGGTGCGTCTGATGTCCCTGGCCTACTCACTGAAAGAAGGGACGGAGACTTGTCAACAAAGTGCTCCAGAACTGGTTTGGACTAGGCAAAGGCCTCTCTGCCTTCAGAGAACAAAGGAATTTGGGATATAAATATTGGGGCCCTGACCCCATGAATTTAGATCTCGCTGGCATCAAGGAACCTGCCAAGACGAAGAGCTGCCAGGAGGAGTACTGCCCCTTTGCTGTGTTGTTGCTTTGTTGGGTTGGCCTGCAACTGCTGCTTCTGCCTTGGGCAGTGAAAGGACTGGACTGAACTTTCTACAAACTTGTGCTGAGTATCTCCAAGGGCCTGAAACCGAGCTGGCCTCCTGTTAAGAAGTCTCAGGGACTACAAAGACTTCACAAGCCTCTGGGTACCGCTTCTGGAACGCTGTTTCAGTTGCCACAGAGGAAGGGAACCGCAACCGACTCCGTCAACCGAATCCATCCCTGGCCGGTGACCTGTTTGCACCGCAGACCGCATCGCCCCGCTTCACATCGCAACCCTGGTCTCACCGTGGGCGACGTCCGACGCCGCCAACATCGAGCCGCTGCTTGCACCGTGACCTGTGGGCACCGCAGTTCGCATCGCATCGCTTCACTGAACCAACCGGACCCGACCGACGCGGTCACTGCAACTGGCTCAAGAGTCGAGACCGCACCGCATTTGGGGCACCGCTCGCACGTCTGCGACGCACCGCTCCGACTCGCACCGCTGTCCGACGCCAGCTCCCGCACTCCGGCTAGGTCGCCTGCATCGCAACCTGTCAGCACCGCATCGAGCATCGTCTCGCCCTGCATCGCACGCCTTGGACTCACCGACTCCGTCTGCACGACGCTCATCGAGCCGCTGCCTGCACCGCATCGAGGGACACCGCACCTTGCATCGCTCCGTCTTGCACCGCAACCGCGACGAACGCCGACCGGCTCGTACACTCCGTACCAGCCACAACGAGAAAGGTACTGTAACCGAGTCTGTTCATGACTCTGCTGGCCCGTATCGACGCGGTCGGCTGGAACTGTTAGACTCTGGGGTTTTCAGCATCACGGTAGGCTCGGACGGAGCTACCGACTCGTACGAACTTTGCTTTTGTGCTATTCCTGCAAAGAAGAAGTTACCGTATCAAGTATTCATTCGTAAAGTATAGTATTGTGGATTTTTGTCGTAATTGGTCTTGTCTTGAGTATATAAAATATTGGTTATTTTTCTAAACTGGTGTGGTGTCCGTTTGTAGTGCTTACACTGTATTACTGTTGGTTATGTGCAAATGCTTTACACACTGCCTCTGAATTAAGCCTGACTGCTCGTGCCAAGCTACCACGAGGGTGAGCAGGGGTTATTTCACGAGTGTAACACCCTTACCCTGACTAGGAAGAAGGGTCCCTACTTGGACAAAGGTGCAAGCCCTTGCCAACTAGAGATCCCATTTCTAACATTGGTTGTCAGCGGTGAGGATAGGACTTGTGTTTGCACTTGACTTACAGTGATTGGTGTGCACTACTACCATATCGCAGACCATTACGTACCACATACTGGTTCTTGTTCTTTTGGCCTATTTTTGATCTTGCCAGTTTTCAACTCACTACTTTTGTCATGCCTGAATCAATTGCATCATCCGTTGCATCTCTGGAAGTTATCTTTGAGGAGGATAGGTTGGAATCCTACGCCGTAAAGGAGCTACGAGCGATTTGTAAAAACTTGAAAGTCCAAATTAAAGGCCTCACAAGGAAGGAGGAGCTACAGAAGGCGCTGAGGGCCTGGGTAGCAGCCAGACATGCCAATGGGCAGCCTGGTAATCTCAGTGAGGAGGCGGAGGAGCCTATTTCCAGGGTGGATGTGCTTTGGGTAGGGGGAACCCGCCAGGTCAGGCAGCAGCAGTCTGTCCCCAGAGGAGCTGGAGGACAGGCGGGAGGCAAGGCAGTTTGAGCTGAAGAAGCTCAGGCTGGAGAGTGAGCGGGAGGAGAAGAGATTGGCCATAGAGGAGAGGAAGATGCTCTTAGAGCATGAGAGAGAACTGAAGGAGCTAGAACTTAGGAGTAAGTCAGGCTCAGATGGTGGCAGCAATTCGTCCAGAAAGGCAGACAGGATTGTGCACATTCCCAAGAACGTAGGCAAGGAGTTCAAGAAGGGGGATGACATACAAAGGTGGTTTCAGGGTTATGAGGCAGCCATACACATGAATGGGGTCCCTGAGGAGAATTGGGGAGCAGGATTGTGGCCACTTTTCCCGGAAGAAGCAAGGGATGCTCTGATAGCTTTGGGTAAGGGGTATCACCTCACCTATGATGACATGAAGGATGCCCTTCTCACGAAGTATGGTCTTACTCCTGAAAAGTACAGGGATCAGTTCAGGTCCAGTAAGAAGTCTGATGCCAACACTTGGTTGGAATGTGTGGATGTGTTCTGCAGGTCTCTGGATGGTTGGGTGAAGGGCAGTAGCGTAACAGATTTTCAGGGGCTCTACAACTTGATTGCATGGGAGCACTTGTCTAGTCTATGTTTTGCAGATCTGCGCCAGCACCTAGTGGATAGTAAGCTAACTGACCCCAGGAAGCTTGCTATGGAAGCGGACCGCTGGGTGAGTACCAGGGTCCACAAGAAAGCGTTTGGGGGAGACTCAGCCAAAGGTGGGCAGGGTCCCCCGCAGAAAGGTGGGGGGGACAAGGGTAAAGCACAGGAGTTCTCTAAAGGGCCCCAAACTAGTACCCAGGGTAAAGGTTCCCAGCCCCCCGGTGATAAGAAGAAAGGGGTCTCCACAGGGAAGCCTGTTGAGACCGGCCCCCGCAAGTGTTATGCATGTGACCAGGTAGGTCACTTTAAGGGGGACCCCAAGTGCCCGAAGGGGACACAGCCACCCACCGGTGGACAGTCCAAAGTGTTGGCTAGTGTAGCGCTTGGGGAGGAGGGGTGCCCACAGGAGGGTGGGGATCCCGCAGAAATGACCCTTGTCTCACTAGGGGACAGTGAGATGGTCCCAGGAAACCAGGTGCCCCCTAACACAAAGAAATATAGCACCTGGGTGACCATTAATGGGAACAGGGTAGAGGCTCTCAGAGATACTGGAGCCAGTGTGACCTCAGTCCGGTGTCACCTGGTGTCTGAGAAGCAAGTAGTCCCCGGGGCATTCCACCAAGTAGTTGCTGTAGACAACTCAGAGCGCCAATGTATGGTGGCGCAGGTTCCCTTTGAATGGGGGGTCTCAGGTCCCTTGAGGGTGGTTGTGAGCCCTACCATGCCTGTAGATTGTCTGCTAGGAAACGACCTGGAGCAGTCCTCATGGAAGGAGGTTGAGCTCAGGTCTCACTTGGAGATGCTTGGGTTGCCAGAGTGGGCATGCGTGTCAACTCGGTCAATGGCAGCCAGAAAGGGTGATCAAGAGGACTTGGAGCCTGAAACAGTGGCCCAAGTCCCTGCCAAGAGAAAGGGCAGGGGGCGCGGGAAACCGGCCCCCGAAGTTCCCACGGACCGGGAGGAGGCGGACCTCGAGGGGGACGCCCGGTGCCTACAGGGGAGCAGGTAGCCGAACTGGGAGACATCTCTGAGCTGACCCATTGGCAGCAAGAAGGGGGTCCCACCAGGGAGGAGTTCTGCAGGGAGCAGAACGAGTGCCCTACTCTGGAGGGTCTGCGGCGGCAGGCTGCAGACCAGGCAGCTGGTAATCCGTCCGGGTCACATCTGATCTACTGGGAGAGTGGTCTCCTATACAGTGAGCCTAAGGTTGCTGAGCCTGGGTCAGCCCGTGTGCTGGTGGTACCCCAGCGCTTCAGGACCTTCCTACTGGGTCTGGCTCATGACGTGCCTTTGGCAGGACATTTGGGGCAGGACAAGACCTTTGACAGGCTTGTCACCCACTTCTTTTGGCCCCAAATGCGAAGGCAGTCAGATGCACACTGTAGGTCTTGCCAAACTTGCCAGGCAAGTGGTAAGAGTGGGAGGAAGGTCAAAGCTCCTCTCCAACCTTTTCCTGTTGTTGGAACACCCTTTGAAAGGGTAGGGATGGATATTGTGGGGCCACTGGATCCCAAGACAGCCATGGGCAACAGGTACATCCTGGTCTTGGTGGACCATGCCACCCGGTACCCGGAGGCAATCCCTCTCAGGACAACGACGGCGCCAGTGGTGGGCCGGGCGTTAATGGGGATCTTTTCCCGTGTGGGATTCCCCAGAGAGGTGGTTTCTGATAGGGGGACCAATTTCATATCGAAGTATATGACATCCCTGTGGAAGGAGTGTGGTGTAACCTACAAGTTCACCACTCCTTACCACCCACAAGGAAACGGTCTGGTGGAGAGATTCAACCAGACCTTGAAAGGCATGATCAAGGGTCTAACAGAACCCATGAGGCGTAAGTGGGACGTCCTCTTGCCATGCCTACTCTTTGCATACATGGAGGTGCCTCAGAAGTCTCTTGGGTACAGCCCCTTTGAGCTCCTGTATGGCCACCCTGTCAGAGGACCTCTGAGTTTGGTAAAGGAAGGCTGGGAGGCAGCTCCCAGGAAAACTCCGCAGGATGTATTTAGCTACATGCTGGCCTTTAGAAACCAAACTGCCCGCTTCAGGAAACTCGCTCAGGCGAACCTAGAAGCAAGCCAGGAAGAAATGAAGAGATGGTATGACCAGAATGCCACTCTGGTCGAATTTCAACCTGGGCAAAAAGTGTGGGTCATGGCCCCAGTGGCACCTTGTGCCTTGCAGGACAAGTGGACTGGGCCATATGAGGTAAAAGAGCGCAAAAGTGACGTCACCTACCTGGTGGATTTGCAGGCTCCAAGGAACCCTTTGAGGGTCCTTCACGTGAACCGCCTCAAGCCCCACTTCGAGAGGTCCGAAGTGAGTATGCTCTTGGCGACAGATGATGGGGTGGAAGAGGAGAGTGAGCCTCTCCCTGACCTCCTGTCTACCAAGGAGCATGATGGGTGAGTAGAGGGTGTGATCCTCTCCCCTACTCTGACTCAAGAGCAGCAGGGGGACTGTCGCCAGTTGTTGGGACAGTTCGCCCCACTGTTCTCTCTGACCCCCGGTGTTACTCACTGGTGTACCCATGACGTGGACACCGGTGACAGCCCTCCTGTGAAGCACAAGATTTACAGGTTGACTGACCGGGTCAGAGCCAGCATCAAGGAGGAGGTCTCTAAGATGTTGGCGTTAGGGGTGATTGAGCCCTCCCACAGTCCTTGGGCCAGCCCAGTGGTCTTGGTCCCAAAGGCTGCGGCGCCCGGTGCCACTCCAGAACTCCGGTTTTGTGTGGACTACCGTGGGCTCAATGCCGTCACCAGGACTGACGCGCACCCCATCCCCAGAGCTGATGAGCTCATTGATCGGTTGGGAGCTGCCCGGTTCCTCAGCACGTTTGATTTGACGTCTGGGTACTGGCAGATTGCCTTAACCGATGGGGCCAAGGAGAGATCAGCCTTCTCAACCCCAGAAGGTCATTACCAATTCCGGGTGATGCCCTTTGGGTTGAAGAATGCCCCTGCCACCTTTCAGAGGTTGGTCAATCAGGTGTTGGCTGGGCTGGAGGATTTCAGTGCCGCCTACCTGGATGACATTGCTGTGTTCAGTTCCAGCTGGGAAGAACATTTACAGCACCTTGAGAAAGTGTTGAGGGCTCTGCAAGGTGCAGGCCTCACGATCAAGGCCAGTAAGTGCCAGATCGGGCAGGGTTCTGTGGTGTACTTGGGATACCAGGTAGGAAGCGGCCAGGTGGCGCCCCTACAACCCAAGATTGACACCATTCTGGCTTGGGAATCCCCCAAGACCCAGACAGAGGTGAGAGCCTTCTTAGGTCTCACCGGTTACTATAGGAGATTTGTTAAGGGCTATGGCACCATCGTTGCCCCCTTAACAGAGCTGACCTCTAAGAGGCAGCCCAGGAAAGTGATCTGGACGGAGTCCTGCCAGAAAGCTTTTGATGCCCTGAAGGCAGCCATGTGCACGGCGCCCGTGCTCAAGGCACCCGACTTCTCCAAAGAATTTGTCGTGCAGACTGACGCTTCAGAGCATGGTGTGGGAGCGGTGCTCTCACAACTGAACGAAGAGGGCCTGGATCAGCCTGTAGTCTTCCTTAGCAGGAGACTACTTCCCAGGGAACAGAGGTGGAGTGCCATAGAAAGGAAGCTTTTGCTGTGGTCTGGGCGCTGAAGAAGTTGAGACCATACCTGTTTGGGACTCACTTCCGGGTTCAGACAGACCACAGGCCCCTCAGATGGTTGATGCAAATGAGGGGTGAGAATCCAAAACTGCTGAGGTGGTCCATCTCCCTACAGGGAATGGACTTTACGGTGGAGCACCGTCCTGGTACAGAACACGCCAACGCAGATGGTCTGTCCAGGTTCTTCCGTCCTTAGTGAGGAGAACTCCAATGGGGTTGGGTAGTTCTCCCTACTTTCAGCTGGAGGGGACATGTGTTAGACTTGGCATCTTTTGGCGTGTTTCCCCTGACTTTTTGCTTTCTGACCTCCCGGTTTTGACTCTGTTTTTGCTGGTGTAATGATTCTGCGCACTTTCCTCACTGCGGTCCAGTGGGAAAGTGCAAGTGCTCCTGTATAAAATGCGTTATGGATTGGTGTTTCCATGATTGGCCTATTTGGTTTATGTGTCAGTCCCTTGTAAAGTGCACTGCGAGTGCCAGGGCCTATAGACCAAATGCTGTTGGTGGGCTGCAGCACTGGATTGTGCCACCCACGCAAACAGCCCGTAAAGTGTAACTCGGGCCTGCCACCGCAGAGCCTGTGCGCAGCCTGGGGCTGCCATGACGACTTGGCAAGTGCACACACTTGCAAGTCCCTAAACCTTCCCTTTGCTACATGTTAGTCACCCCTAAGGTAGGCCCAAGGTACCCCTGTGGGCAGGGTGCGTTGTACGCGAAAGGTAGGACATGCCCGGGTGTGTGCGGCATGTCCTGATAGTGAATTACAGCCTAGTTCGTTTTTCACTATTGCAAGGCTACCTGTTCCCCCTAGGCCAGAACGGGCAGTTTTGATTATTACAGCTTATAATCCTAACTGACCCCGGGAACATGGTAGAAATTCGAGTTTAGTATGCCTGGACTCAGAATGATAAAATGCATCTTTTAGTGAAGTTGGTTTTAACATTCTGTGTTTGAAAATACCACTTTTAGAAAGTGGGTATTTTCTTGTCTAACCATCCAAGCCTGCCCCTGCGAGGTTGTGTATTCCTTGTCTGGAGTGTGAGTGACAGGGGCTGGGGGATGCCAGGAGACAGGGTGAGTCAGCACAGGGCTGAATAGCAAGAGCTACATGTAGATGGGTGGGAGGGGTCGCACCTGGGCCCTGAATAGGACAGTGCCTTCCCTCCACAATGCGGGCTCCACCTCCTGTGGTGCGTCTGATGTCCCTGGCCTACTCACTGAAAGAAGGGACGGAGACTTGTCAACAAAGTGCTCCAGAACTGGTTTGGACTAGGCAAAGGCCTCTCTGCCTTCAGAGAACAAAGGAATTTGGGATATAAATATTGGGGCCCTGACCCCATGAATTTAGATCTCGCTGGAATCAAGGAACCTGCCAAGACGAAGAGCTGGAAGAGCTGCCAGGAGGAGTACTGCCCCTTTGCTGTGTTGTTGCTTTGTTGGGTTGGCCTGCAGCTGCTGCTTCTGCCTTGGGCAGTGAAAGGACTGGACTGAACTTTCTACAAACTTGTGCTGAGTATCTCCAAGGGCCTGAAACCGAGCTGGCCTCCTGTTAAGAAGTCTCAGGGACTACAAAGACTTCACAAGCCTCTGGGTACCGCTTCTGGAACGCTGTTTCAGTTGCCACAGAGGAAGGGAACCGCAACCGACTCCGTCAACCGAATCCATCCCTGGCCGGTGACCTGTTTGCACCGCAGACCGCATCGCCCCGCTTCACATCGCAACCCTGGTCTCACCGTGGGCGACGTCCGACGCCGCCAACATCGAGCCGCTGCTTGCACCGTGACCTGTGGGCACCGCAGTTCGCATCGCATCGCTTCACTGAACCAACCGGACCCGACCGACACGGTCGCTGCAACTGGCTCAAGAGTCGAGACCGCACCGCATTTGGGGCACCGCTCGCACGTCTGCGACGCACCGCTCCGACTCGCACCGCTGTCCGACGCCAGCTCCCGCACTCCGGCTAGGTCGCCTGCATCGCAACCTGTCAGCACCGCATCGAGCATCGTCTCACCCTGCATCGCACGCCTTGGACTCACCGACTCCGTCTGCACGACGCTCATCGAGCCGCTGCCTGCACCGCATCGAGGGACACCGCACCTTGCATCGCTCCGTCTTGCACCGCAACCGCGACGAACGCTGACCGGCTCGTACACTCCGTACCAGCCACAACGAGAAAGGTACTGTAACCGAGTCTGTTCATGACTCTGCTGGCCCGTATCGACGCGGTCGGCTGGAACTGTTAGACTCTGGGGTTTTCAGCATCACGGTAGGCTCGGACGGAGCTACCGACTCGTACGAACTTTGCTTTTGTGCTATTCCTGCAAAGAAGAAGTTACCGTATCAAGTATTCATTCGTAAAGTATAGTATTGTGGATTTTTGTCGTAATTGGTCTTGTCTTGAGTATATAAAATATTGGTTATTTTTCTAAACTGGTGTGGTGTCCGTTTGTAGTGCTTACACTGTATTACTGTTGGTTATGTGCAAATGCTTTACACACTGCCTCTGAATTAAGCCTGACTGCTCGTGCCAAGCTACCACGAGGGTGAGCAGGGGTTACTTCACGAGTGTAACACCCTTACCCTGACTAGGAAGAAGGGTCCCTACTTGGACAAAGGTGCAAGCCCTTGCCAACTAGAGATCCCATTTCTAACAGGTATCATCTGAGCTGTGAAGTGTGTGCTTTTAAGGGACAGTTATATAAAAAACATTGCACTACTTACAGATTGGGTATTACTAAAATCTATATTTTGGAAGCACCATTTTATCTCAAACCTTTTAGCACATTTTGTAGCAGTCTATGTTATACTGTGTGCAATGCAAGTTTAAAATAATGACTTACATATTCACAAAGCTTTCTGCCACACACTGCGACTGCGTAGCACAAAAAATACACAAGTCACTAGTGCTATGAGAAACGGGCATGCACCAGAACCGGTCTCTGGCGGGAACCCCAGGAGCACCATAAGAACACCGGTCAGCACTCGTGTCGGCTGGTGATGCAATCCCAAGCAGCTCCAATCCCCTTGTGAGCACGGTGAACAGGGAAGAAGGCGCGCACGCCGAATTGGGGAGGAGAGAGATCCACATGGAGGAGGAAGTGCAGAGGAAAGAGAACTAAGGGAGACGCCAACCGACGCCACCAGAGGACATCGGGAAGCCGACAGACCTCGTAGGATTAAAGAGGATGAAGTCCACACCCTGCAGCTAAGCCAGGAGGAGACCCAGCAAGAGGGAAAGCTGCACGGGGAGCCAGAAAGTGACCATCCGGCTGCCAAACCAGGAACCCAGAGCAACCTGGGCAAGGCTGCCACAGCCTCAGACAAGTAAAGAAGGAGGGGTTGCACACATTTTTATGGTGTGGAGTGGCACGGCGGTACTTGATTGGGATGTGAGAGAGGCACTAAGAGTTGAGCGCAACTGGTATCTGTGAGACTCCACTATCAACTTCCGGTACGGCACGAGGAGCACATTGGTGAAGTTAGAGGGCAAGATTTATGAGCACTATATAATAAAGTATTCCAGTCTTTTATAAGCACAAGAGAAAAGCATATTATCCTTGTATACCATGCAGGCCCCTGATACGGAGACTTCACCAAGGTGTGGTGGTAGTAAGTCCTCAGTTTCTATTACCTAGAAACTAAGGCCAGTTCCCTTTATGTTTACCCTGAGGTTGGCCAAGCAAGAGCCATGCAAGAAGCCCTACGGACGGAAGAGGAGCACTGGAGCGACAAGAACCCTATCAACCACATTATCTTCTACTATATATACTCAATAAACCCTTTTCATTTGGACATTTGAGTCTGGGTCATTCTTCACACCCCATCACACACTATTCTCCATTGCACCAACCAAGATTGAATTCTGTGGCTCTCTGGTTACACACAGACCTCTCCAGTGCATTAACTAATAGAGGTTTCATAATGTACAATAGTGCATTTCCCAATGATTAATGTAATTTTTTTAATTTATTTTCCACTTAAGCTGCGCGTTGTTTACATGTAGTTACCTAAAGGTGAAAGACAGAAAAAAACGTACAGAATATTTTGATTTTTTGGCCACACCTTTGACCCCCGCCAACTATGCTCACTGACCCTGCCCCGATTACATGCAGCATCAAGGTTCTCATACTTTTGTTTTTTAATGCACTTCGACAGCTGCCCAAGATTTGAATAGTTTGCTGATAAAATGTCTACTACGGTGTTTGTCAAAAAAAAGAAAGCAATATCATTGAACATTTTCCAAGCATGCTAAGATTCGGATGGGACCAAGCACGTATGACAGAACTGAAAGAACAAAGTTTAGCTGGAACAGGCTCATTGTCATCCAGTTTATCTGTATTTATATACATTCTGATTCTATTGAACCAGACTACTCCATTACTTTGGATATGTGATCTTCGAAAACAGGAAAGTATAAGTGCAAGCTATCGGTGTACTGATTACAAAGTGCAAGCCCATGAATAGAGCACGCGATCTGAGGACTAAAATTGTGATTTATTAATATCTCTCCACAAGTAACGAGAAATACAAACAAGCATTGGCAAAGCCAATAGGTCTGGCTCTGTCAGCCAGTCTTTTGGCAATTTTTGTTTTGTCATGGCTTTTGCAAAACTTTATTGTTTAATAAGCTGCCTGGAGTTTGTCAATCTAAAGAAAACATTGACTAAAGGCAAAAATATTTTTGGGACTCAAAAAAGCATACATTATCATAATGCTCTTTGGCACTGAAGGGTACTACTTTGTGTGTGGATGTGCTCCTTACGAAAGGGCAGCATGCCATAACTCATACTGAGGTTAGAACAGAGAGAGAAAATTACCCACCCTTTTTGAGGATTGTAAAGGCCCACAAAGGAGTCCTATGATAATAATTAAATAAACAAAGCAATCCCGTGCATGCATTGAGAAGACAACAATCAAAACAATAAATAGTTTAGCCTTTTTTATTAACAAAGTATCAAAAGATTACCACAAAATACATCTAATATTACAAAAGATAAATGCAGATGAATGAAGTACTGTGAAAAAAACACAATAAATAAAGTACCCCACAAACACTCATCATTCATACATACCCACTCATGTCATTCATATGAGCTCAATGCATCCAACAAACATGCTCCGAAATCATCCAACATTAAAAGGAGAACATCCCACATTAAAAGAAAGCCCACAGGATAAGTGAATATTCTGATATACTAGTCCAGATAGAGGATAGAAAGTCAATTCAGGTATAAACAAGACAAACGCCGACGCGCGTTTCGGTGGGAACCCAATTCCCGGGCCACACCTTCCTCAGGGCAAGTCGTAAACACTGATATAGATGACGTGGGGCACTCAGTAAACCTATAATGATATATATATATATATATAAATATATAGTTTGCAGTGTTCTTTGTCAAACTTTACATCATGTTCAATGCATGCATGAGAGGCTTAGAAAAACATGATATCACGGGATGCAAGAATAAAGATCCAGCAACAATGGCCAGAAGAACGAAAAAAGGAAATGTGCATCACCCAAAAAAAAAAAATTAAAAGATGCGATTCAAAAAAGATTATATCATAAAAAAATATGTGACAGTGGTACTAGAGACCACAAGTAGAATACAAGCCAATCACCAAGTCAGAGCTATTCATCATGATTCCAAAAGAAAATAGAAACCACGTGAGGTTAATACAATCGAAAAGCAAAAGTTCATTAGATAAAGACCCATACCATAAAAAATAAGTAAGTAAACATACCTATTGAGGTATTCTGAACAACACATAATCCAGCAGCGACATGATAAAAAGATAACCAGATCGGTCTACGAATAATCAAAGGATGCAACCTTCATCTCTATAGGGCAAATAAACAGACCCACGTTGCAATAGACCATACAGCACTTTTTTTTGGGTGATGCACATTTCCTTTTTTCGTTCTTCTGGCCATTGTTGCTGGATCTTTATTCTTGCATCCCGTGATATCATGTTTTTCTAAGCCTCTCATGCATGCATTGAACATGATGTAAAGTTTGACAAAGAACACTGCAAACTATATATTTATATATCATTATAGGTTTACTGAGTGCCCCACGTCATCTATATCAGTGTTTACGACTTGCCCTGAGGAAGGTGTGGCCCGGGAATTGGGTTCCCACCGAAACGCGCGTCGGCGTTTGTCTTGTTTATACCTGAATTGACTTTCTATCCTCTATCTGGACTAGTATATCAGAATATTCACTTATCCTGTGGGCTTTCTTTTAATGTGGGATGTTCTCCTTTTAATGTTGGATGATTTCGGAGCATGTTTGTTGGATGCATTGAGCTCATATGAATGACATGAGTGGGTATGTATGAATGATGAGTGTTTGTGGGGTACTTTATTTATTGTGTTTTTTTCACAGTACTTCATTCATCTGCATTTATCTTTTGTAATATTAGATGTATTTTGTGGTAATCTTTTGATACTTTGTTAATAAAAAAGACTAAACTATTTATTGTTTTGATTGTTGTCTTCTCAATGCATGCACGGGATTGCTTTGTTTATTTAATTATTATCATAGGACTCCTTTGTGGGCCTTTACAATCCTCAAAAAGGGTGGGTAATTTTCTCTCTCTGTTCTGTGTATTTGATCCCCTTTGTTACCCACCCTTATTCTTCAATAGGGGTCCCTCCTTTTCTTTGTTCATACTGAGGTTAGCCAATGGCTGAAGTGGGGTGACGCGTTGCCAATTGATGCATGCTCGAGTGGGTTGGAGAAAGATGTGAATGACAAAACCACAGAAAAAAGGATGAAGTGTGGCTGAAAACCCATAGAAGTAACTGTCATACACATAACTGTAGTAAAATCAATAAGTCTTCACTATCAGCTACCTAAAAAAGCCAATCATTGTGCCATCAGCCAGCCTCTAGCATTTGAGAAAGGAAAGAAGGAAAATTAAAAAAAGGAAAATTTATAAAAGGAAAATTAAAAAAAGAAAAGAAAAAAGGAAAAGGAATAGAAAGAAGGAAAATGAGAGAAAGTAAGAAAAAAGAGAGGGAAAAAAGCAAGAAAGAAAGGCAGGTGAAGGAAGGGAAGAAAGAAATAAAGCAAGAAAGAAGGAATGAAGGGAAGAAAGGGATGAAAATAAAGGAAAGAGGATTGAAAGCGGGATAGAAGGAAAAAGGAAAGCAAGAGAGAAAAGAAGGAATGAAAGAAAAAGGAAAGCAAGAAAGAAGAAAAGGAATGAAAGAAAAGGAAAAGCAAGAAAGAAGAAAAGGAATGAAAGAAAAGGAAAAGCAAGAAAGAAGAAAAGGAATGAAAGAAAAGGAAAGCAAGAAAAAACGAATGAAAGAAAAAGAGAAAGCAAGAAAGAAGGAAAGAAAAAAAAGGAAAGAAAGTAGTAATTAAAAAGTAAAGAAGGAAAAAAGAATTAAAGGAAAGAATTAAAGCAGGAATGAAAGAATTAAAGCAAAAGGAAAGAAAGAAGGTAAGATGAAAGAAGCAAGAAAGAAGGAAAGAAAGAAAAAGAAATAAAGACAAAAGAAGGAAAGAAAGAAGAAAGGATAGTAGGCAATTAAAAAAAAGGTGTTACCAGGGCTGCGTGTTAAACACTGGTTTTCTTCCTGGGAAAAGTTTATTAAAAGGACAGTTGGTGAAATGAGTCCAGAATGAACACGTTCTGAAAAATTGTCTGCTTAATTCACATGTATAATATTGAAGCTTTCAATAACTTAATGCAAAATATTTTCAAATGGACGCAATCTGTTATGCTGTGAAATACCAGCAGTCAAACAGTAAACAAAAGACACTTCAAAAGGAATTTACAACAGCATTGGCAGGAGACAGAAACTGATAAAGCTTGGAATGTAGCCTGTGCTCACATCTGTTAGAAAGTGCCCTACTGTCACATGAGACTCTAAACACAAAGGCAACATCAAAGAAGTACATTTAAAAAAAAATCACTCACACCGAAGGAAACTAGCTTGTGTGCGGATGTGCTTCTGGTGAAAGAGCAAAATGAAGTTGCTCAAAGTGAAGTTATGCAGCTGTTGAAGTGGGCTGACCCACCACCCCATGCTGTATGCTGTAGTGGAGGTTCAAAATGTTAATGACACACCAACAAACCAATGGCTAAACAAAGCTGGCTGAAAGCCCCCTTAAATAAGTATATTGTACATATATTCGTTTTAAAGAAAATCAAAAAGGTCTTACCTAAAAATGTGTGTACCTGTGCCCGACTGCTGGTTAAACTGCTATTCTGATATTTATTTTTGAACCTGGCATCAAACTAACCTACCGAGTGTTGCAAGGCCTTGGCCTCTCCCTGCCAATACAAGGTCTAGAACCAGTTCTTTGACCTGGACAGGCACACCATGCGTGCCCTTAAAAATAGTCCGCTGACTATTGTCCATTCCCTGTGTGTATCACATTAAGCAGTAGTGGCAACATTTTGTGTTAATGAATCTATAGTGTGATCAAATCTTTTTCTTTTGTCATTATGAGGCTGGTCTACTGACCCCACTTGTGTGAAGTTTTGTGTGATGTGAAACGCAGAACATGGCACTTACCTACTATGTGTATGTATGTGTAGTGTATGCATGGTACATGTATGGTAGTAGGTAGTGTATCTATGTGCAAGTTTGAGTACTGGGGTCAGTGGGATCCATTTTGAATGCCCCTGGTTTAGCATGCCACAAGCTAGAGGATAAGGACAGCTTCCCCAGGCAATGGAAGTGTACTGTCTGTATTCCTGTGGCTGGAGGATGAAGATCCAGACACTAACGTGAAGAGGATGGGGACAGGGTCCCCTTTATAAATTCCATGAGGGTCTTGTAGCAAAGGAGTGCTTAGTTCTTCTTGAGCACTGGCGTTTGATAGATGGTTGGGGGGGGAGGTGACTTTAGTTTCTTTTGTATAAAGTGAGAAAGTTTCTGGGCAGGGCTTGTCCTTTTTGTGTATCTCTGTTTGCTGTTCAAAAAGGCTGACAACACTTCATTGTGGCTACATCTGCTTGGAGCCAGCCCAACTACTATCAGTTATGAGAGCTATCACTTTACACAAAGGCTATACCTGGGGAGCAGCATCAAAATTTCATCTGAAAGAGATCTATTGGAAGCCAATTTTAAAACCCCTTAAGGGTCCAACATGTGAATCACCTCAGCCCCACTTTGAGAGGTCCGAAGTTGCTATGCTGTTGGTGACAGATGATGGTGAGGAGGAAGAGAGCGGGCCCCTCACCAACCTCCAGCCTTCCAAGAAGCAAGATGGGTTAGTATAAGGAGTTGTCCTCACCCTTACCCTGATCCTAAAGCAACAGAGGGACTGTCGCCATTTGTTAGTGCAGTCTTCCTCTCTTTTCTCACAGACCCCAGGGCTCACCGAGTGGGGTACCCATGACAGACACCGGGACAACATGCCTGTCAATAACAAATTTTACAGGCTGCCTGACAAGCCAGCATTAAGGATGAGGTTTCCAAGATGCTGCTTTAGGGGCGATTGGGCCCTGTTGTAGTCTCTGATCCAGTCCAGTGTTACCGATACTGAAGGCTGCCCCAACAGGCACTACTCCAGAACTGATGTTCTGCGTGGATTACAGGAGCCTCAGTTCAGTCACCAAGACTGACGCTCACCCCATCCCCCTAAGCTGATGAGCACATTGATTAGTTGGGAGCTGCCAAGTTCAAGAGTACCTTCAATATGACATCAGGGTACTGGGAGACTGCTTTAACTGAGGCGGGCAAGGAGAGACTGGCAATCTCCACCCCAGAGGGCTTCTTTCAGTTTAAAGAGATGCCCTTAGGCTTAAACAATGCCTCTGCCACCTTCCAGAGGCTGGTCATCCAGGTCCTTGCTGGATTCAACACTAGCTGGGATGACAACCTGCACATACTCCGGATAGTGCTTCAGGCCCTGCAAAGGGTAGGCTTGACTTTAATGGTCAGTAAGTGCCAGATAGGGCAGGGATCAGTTGTGTACTTGGGCCACCAAGTTGTTGGGGGCAAGGTACAGCATCTCCAGACCAAGATACAGACCCTACTGGCTTGGGAACCCCCCCACCTCTCTAACCCCCCCCGACCCCATACCCCCACCCACTTTAGTGGGTGGGGGGGTTGCCAAGCCAGCAGGATCTGTATCTCCCCCCTGCCCCCATCCAAATGCAAGTGGGTAATGCAAACTGCTTTCTTATCAACTTTTGAGTGGCATTCCCCCATATGTTTTCTACCATCTTTGTTTGCTGAACACGTTTGTTGGCATTAGGACTCTGTACACTTTATGACAGCTAACCAGTGGTAAAGTGCTTGTGCTCTCCCTTCCAATCATGTTAAATTTGGTATACACCTAACTGGCACATGAAATTTACTTACAAGTCCCTTTTTAAAGGTACTACATGTACGGAGGCCTGTAAATGTAAACTGCATTTTTAATATTTATAAGTTACCCCCACAGTAGGCCCTAAAGGCTCATAGAGCAGTGTGCACAATATCTAAAAAGTACGACCAGTGTATGGGATTTACATGTCCTAGAAGTGAAAAAGCAAAGCCAGCGCTGTACCCCCCTGCATAAACTCATTGACGAGTGCTTCTTGAGCGAAAACTGAACTAAGTTAGAAGGTAAACTTTCCACTGTGACAAACCTGGTCCCTGTATCTGACACACACTCCAGTCCAGTGCGACCAGATAACCGCGAATAGTACTTTGTGCTTCTTGGCCCTATTTTTACTTAAAAGAAAAAAAAACTCATAACTTCAGTTCTACTTACCGTTTTTTTGTCATTTTAGAATAATTTTGCTTACTAACATTTTCTTTCTTTTTCTAAATTGGTTTGATATTTTTCTTGTGTTGTGTTTTCACTTTATTACTGTTTGAGTGCTGCATAAACACTTTACATATTGCCTCTAAGTTAAGACTCTGAGGTAATATCCCAATTTCTTACAGAACCCCTGCTTAGTCTTTAAGGAAAACAAAGGTGAACAACATTGTCGAGCGAATCAAAAACTGATAGGCAAATATTGCATGTCATATTACATCATCTTTAATCCAGTTTTTATCAATCTATTGTTGCAGAATAAAACATGAAACAGGTCGAAATATAAGCACACACGAGCATTCAGTGTCTGTTACTATTGTGATTTTTGTAGAAGACTGTGCATGCAGGGAACTATAGACTAATGACTTCGTTTTGTTTCATCATTAAAATACAAGTTTAGTGTCTTCAATCCAAAACAGTCCAAACTTTTAACAATTGATGCGATGTCTTCGTTGCAGTAACCTACCCTTTTTCATCCCTTAAACGTTGCGAAATGGATAATTTGGCCAATATGTGTAGAAGATTACAAAGTCCTAAATGACTGTAGGGGCAGTACCTCCCTACATGAGATGTACGATTGCCGGTAACAACACGTTGGAGTCGACAAGGTGCATCCACCCAAGAGGACTCGACTATTAATGTTGCTCACCACAACTTAAAATGTTTCACTTATTTGATAAATCCTTACCACGCCCTGTGTTTGAACACTTTCAGTAGACATGGGACGATGGCAACTATGTGACTTGAACTCTAGGTATGGGAGAGTCAGGGACTTTAATCATTTGGCCACTAGAAACGGCCGAACACAGAAACCCCATTATTTAATCCCCCCGTAGGATCATTCATGAGCACCAGAACTGCAATACACAAACTACTGTGCAAACTTCCCTCACAGGCTTAGGATTAGACGGTCACTCACAGAAGCAGCAAACAGACACACTAGCTGTCCTTCGAGCAGTGTCCTGCCTAGAAACATCTCACCACCCAGCAACACAGCTGTGAGATGACTCCAAAGCTAAAGAGCTTCATTATTTTGGCCCCACTCCTCTGAGATTCTGAGATGCAAGCCCGCTGCATGGGGCCGGCCGCGCCTCCTACAGTCCCAAACTGGAATTCGCACTAAACTGACAGTCAAATACAGGACCCCCCAGGAACAATCCTGCCCCACAGGTTCAACCACGGGGGTATCCAGACCCAGGCATCTTTAAATTCTTCCATGTTCTGATTTTTCTTTTTTTTTCTCCCTTTTCTATATGTCTACATGTCTTTGATGGAGGGCATTTTTCTACAGTCCCATGCCTGCCACAGGCCCAAGCTCCAATGGAGACGGAGGGGTAGATATTTTAAGCAAACTGCAGCATTTGCCAAATACCAGATTAAACTGTGCCAAAACAGGGCAAATAAAACCAACCGCAGCAACAGAGTCCTGTTAACTAGGAACTCAGTGGGTGCCTGGCCAGAAGACACACAAAGCAAGATGTCTTCTTGGTAGGTTGTCTTTGTATATGCCTACTTAAGGGTGAGAGCAGTGCTATTTTTCTCAATAGAGATTCAGCATAGTGCTGTTCCAGGGAGGCAAACTCATCTCATATAGTAATGACTGGAACGAGGAAGAATGACATTGTAGTGAAGTAACTGGCAATTAAATCGCATGCACCAAAAATACGCTACTCCTATTGGCTTTGACAATGCTCATCTCTCGAGGTGCAGAGGAGTATGAAAAGAACCAAGGCAGTGTTATGCATAAGAGGACAAAAGCTGGATGGGAGGGAAGGACCGTGCTATGATATGAATATAAAGATATGTATGCTGTAAGGCGAGATATTAATAGTTCATATGTATGAGCCTAAAAGTCCATATATGTTTCAATCTTCCTTACGAACCTCTCGGTATATTCAGAAATATTCAGAAGACATGAAAACTATCACAGAATGCAACCCTAATGCACCGAGAATGTCATTTACACCCTTATTCCACACTACATTAGTTTGTAAATTAGTCTGCGAATCTATTGCACTATGTGTTTTTTTCTTAAGAATATACGTTTGTTAAGTGACTACATAGTAAGCAGTGGAGTATCTTTGTGCAATATAAAATGAAGCACCGACAATGTATTATGTGTACCAATTATTTGTTGTATTTGCATTCTGCTTTTACTAATCGTGTAATACAGGCGATTTAAAAAATAGTGTTGTAGTATACGGTTAACTGTAAATCTATATAATCCATCTGAGTTAAACTGCACTGTAAATAGGATCCTTCAGCCCCGTGTTGTTAAAGTAATATTGGCTAGCACAGACGCTGTCAGCCTAGAGGTAATCTTGTCCTCATTCACATTTCAAACAGGTTAACGCCATCTCAGAGTGTTGTAGCAGGCGCCTACGTCAAGATAAGATAATCGTATCTCTCTAGAAGGATGATCTTGCTCCTTTTAGCTCCATCTAAGTATGTATGGTAAGGCTCGGAATGCCTTGCCGTCCATTTGTTACGCTGACTGTTACATGCATTTTGCGATTACCTGACGACAGTCCCTGTGCAGAGCTTGCTGGCGAAATTTGACTGCCTCAGCCCAAGTGCTGGAGCAAACATTGCTTTTATATGGGATCTCTACTTTTGTTTTTAGTAGTTTTGTAAAGAGAATGCCAATTAAAATGCTGCTCAGCGTCATATCTTCTGTATTAAAAAGGAAGGCTGTCTGTGGCAGATTACTTGCAGTGAATCCATTTTTAGGTCTCGGCTACAGATAAATTCACCGGTCTTTCAGCAAGATCTGCTGTTTCCAAAATACATATAGTGGACTTTAGGTCAGCCCCTTGCTAATGATTGGATGGCTTTGTTGTGTATCTCCCTTCCCTATTCCCGATTCGATTATTTTCTTCTCTATTCGTTTGAACATACAGCCCAGGAACATTTCGATCTCAGTTTACTACTGGGGACGTGTACCCTTCCTCTGCTGATCATGCTTCCAATCAGGGATTATTTTATCTTTTTCTACTTCCCCACCATTTTGCTGCTCCGCAAAGTTAGCCATATCACACACACACATATATACACTTTAAGAGAACCTGGAAGCTGCAAATCACTGCTGGGCCACTCGAAATGTTCTCCCAACGCATTTTTGTAGGCCTTTCTTTGATATTTTATATTAAATGGGCATCTGCCATGTTAGATTGGCAAATTAAAATAGGGAGCTGGTGACAGGACGTAAAGTGCATGCGCATGTCAGGACGCACACTTCACGATGCATGCATGCATGTGTAGCCTTATGCTGCTGCCCATCTTGGAATATGATTTCTTTTATTAGAAAACTAACTCCAAAACTGCCATCCTTGCCATTGCAAAGAAGCACTGGCAAAGCCAATAGCACAGACTTTTGGAGACATGGCTTATTGACTATGCCAATGCTTACTTTATATTGTGGTGTAGTAGCACAACGAAATGTACAGCAGCAGCACAGAAGGCTGCTTCAAAAAACCTTTCCATCTTCTGTAAAAATCTGTCTATTGCAGAACTGCATGCCATAATACTTAATGTTTTAAGCCAGGGATGGGAGCACCCCTCAATGAATTATCAGATCACAATTTGATTCTAATGGAACAAACCTTGGTGATGAAGTGGTGGAACAATTCCCAGCATTTAGCGAGTAATAGTTAGCATTTTGCTTTTAGCTGAGGTGTAATAAAGGATTGAATATGCTCAAAGAGGTGTTATGAAGATTAGAGGAGGAATCAACCTGTTTTTTGGAAAAAGTTGCATCTATTCAACAGAAAGTGTATTGGCGATATTTTCTCAAGCCTTGTAGCTTGGTGAGGCGTAGAGGGGATCTGGATATTGGCAAATATTTTTCTCAAATTTCTGATCAGTCCTTTATTACTGTATAAAGATTCAGAAAACCTTTGTTGGCTTGGTCAAGATGTTTGTTTAGTTGTCAATGGCCACTAAGTTGACTAAAGTTTGAATGATATATATGGTAGTCCTTGCCAGTGTGATTGATGTTAGCTACGGTTAAGCTCTATTGTAGGAGTGTGGAGGAGTTGAATATGGTAAATGTTAATAATTCTTACTAGGTAAATCCAAATTTTCCTAAAAGAGCTATTGTTGGTCAAGGCTGCTGTAGAGGCAAGAATATGGAAGGGAATGGAAACATGGTCTTCTGTCAGTTACAATGGAGAGAACACCACTTGATGTCTGGATGGGTGAAGGCAGGAATGATTTTGTATGTTGTGGAGCAGGGGAACTCCATCCTTTTCTGTAATAAGTCATCCCACTAATATTATAAGTGTTGCAATAGTGACCACATCTGGCAAGATTACATTAGTGGTCACTATAAGCAAGATTACCAGAAGTGATCACCTCAGTGCATCAAGCACGTTTGCCAGCAATAATGTACAAAAAGGTTAATATTAGTAATAAGTCTCCCCAATGCCACATGATTTGTCACTCAGCTGTAAATATACTGTGAAAATTCAGCCATTTTTCTCCAATCATCAGCTTGTGATTTCTGAAACGATTCACATTTTCGTCTTGAACACGCCCTTTTCAATGTAGGCATACAAACATTAATTCAAACAATGAATAGCTTGTAATTTAGTAGGCTTGGCAACACACAGGTGAGCTACTTACTTGCGGCTGGCAAGCTACCAGTAGCTCAAAAGCTACTCGCTGGAGAAGCCTGTATGTGGAGTAACAATAGTTTATCTAGATGGATATGATTTTCAGTTGATGTTTCCCCAATCGAGAAAGAAGTCCAGTATAGAGATATTTTGTTAGTCATCACTTAGTGTGAAGTAAACTATTCAGAAACTGATCTGTGAAATTGGTTCTACTTTTGGAAGGGACCTACCTGGTGTATTGCTAGTTAGACTTATACAGCCAATTTGTGGCATTCAAATTGGTCAGATGTTGCTGTGGGTATCGATTTGCATTTGAGGATGTATTTATGAATGACAGCCAAAACCTGATTTATGATGTCTATAAGCAGAGTTGATTTTGTATCACTGAAAAACCAGTGTGGCTATAAAGAATTGGGAATGGGAATTAAGCCAGGATTTGGTAATACATACAATGCCTGCTGGAAATTACATTGGAGGCCTCAAAATGAAGAGCAGTGGCTGCCCTTGAATGAGTATCAAATACTGACTAGGCTATTTGTGTGGAGACATTTGGAATGAGAGCCTCGGAAGTGAAGAAAAAGGTGGCAGATGGTAGAAATAGGCAAATGGGCTAGATGTAAACACACTGAGGAGTTTGTTGGTTATGATGAACAGTGGAGAGTTAACTTGAGTATTGTGGGGTTGTTGGAAGTTAAAAAGGAGTTCCACAGAGTCACATGACTAACACGACAATGTTTAAAAGCCAGTCTCAATATCTAGGAAGATCCTGTACATAAGGCTGCAGAAAAACATTTGAGTAAATCACATGAGATATTTTTGCTTCCAGTTCTATAGAATGACTGTTCGTTGCTCTGCAGTCAGTCAATCAGCTACAGTGAAGAATAGGTGGCAAAATCGATGGACTCTGATGATAAGTAGAGGCAAGAAAAGCACAGGAGTACGAAAGATGGTAGGAGAGAAGGGGTAGAATTAGGTGTAGTAGTAGTAGAGTTACTGAGGCAAAACCAGTAAGCTGAAAAATTAGACGGGCAGAAGAACACACAAAGGAAGAGTTGTTTAGCAAACAGCAGGAAAAAAGATTTGGTACGAGAGAGCAGGATTAGAAGTAGGAATATGAGGAGTAGGAGGAAAATGTGTAAGTAGGAGTAAGAGTAGCAGTAAATACAAGTGGGAGTAGGCATAAGCGAGAGTAAGAGTTTGAGAAAGCTTACAAGAGAATGTTAAGTAAGAAAAAGTAAAAGAAAGGAGTAATGTCGAACATGAATGGGAATAAGAGTAAGTGCAGAAGCAAGAGTAGACATAGTCTGTAGGAATATGAATGAGCAGGAGTAAGAGTAGAAGTAGGCATATGATTAGGATTGTGAGTAAGTCAGAAAGGGTAGGAGGATTAATATTAACAGTTTTAAGGGTAGAAACGGGCAGAAATAGGCACTGGGTCAGAGCAGGGGTTCTGAGTAAGAGCAGTGATTGGAGAGGCGATAAGTGACATGACAGACTAGGAGTACGAATGACAGAAGAGGTAATACAGGATGGAAGTAAGAAAGGTGGTGTGCTCCATTATAATGCATAACAATAAAAGAGTTCTTTAGGTGGATTAATACACCTGATGGCCAAATACTTGTGTGGGCTGACCCAAGAAAGTAAAAAACTTTCAGCAAGCAACAGCAGGAGGCAACCAAAGCAACCAATTGATGTAGAGGGCCTATGACAAAAGGTTATGAAGAAATTCTAGACAAAACTATGCTTTGCTCTGATGGGAGCCTAAAGAATGTTATGCTTGCAGAATGCATCTATCCTGGGGAGGGTGGGGGGTAAGCATTTGCCATGCTTATTTCTCCTATATGTGCATCCCTATAGAGTACCACCAAAGTCATATTCGCTCGGATTGATAACGGATTGAGGATCAGACTCACATAGTCTTGCAGGGAAGAGATATAAGAAGTGTCCATCTGTCAATGGTGGCCTAAGGAGGCTGCATCATTGCTACTAAAAGTTATTAAAAATGTTGCCAATAGCCAAGGAAGCCTTTGATTTCACAAGGTTAAAACCCAAGGTCCTCACATTCTAGTTGTGCAGCAACTCTTCATTCAAGGAAGCGCAAAGACATGAAAAGAAGGTAGGTTAAAAAATCTCATTCAAGTGGAATTCTTTCAGTACCTTGTTGGCAAAGGAGGGAGGAGTCCTCAGGCCCACCTTGCCCTGATCAGGAACAGTGTAACAGATTAAAACATTTTTTTTAAAACCTGTTGCAGTGAAAAAAATATAATAAAGGACTGCTTTTGGTATACAGTGCATGCATGAGATTGCAATGTGTGATGATTCAATGTACTTTTGAGATGTAAAATGGTGACTCGTGCATTGCAATGCATGTACCCCGGAGGAGGGGGAAAAAATACACTAAACAGCGAGTATTACCTTCTCACCTCGTGCTATTAGCTGAGGCAGAGCCAAAGCCCACTGTATATAGTTTGAAGTCCAGTAACAATATACTGAACCCATCTTGCATGACTGTCCCTAATCTGAAAGTCGGGGAAATCAGAATTCTACTCCCAGACAGATCTCAGGGGTCCCCAACCATAAACATTTATAATCTGTTGTAAAAGTACTTTATTAGCTACAGCCTAAGCCCGAATTTTGTGTGCAATCTTTGTCACCGAGCTCAAACTGCTGAAAAAAGAACCTTGAGACGATATTAAAGTATTTACATTTTTAGCCAGGCTATTTGCTAAGTAGAAAACCACGTATTTAAATTTTTAGCCAGGCTATTTGCTAAGTAGAAAACCACGCGAACATTCTCTAACTCGCTTCTTGTACGTAAGAGTGTTCTAGAAAACTAACATGTATGTCGACCTCGGAGTCGGTCTAGAGTCTGTATATAAATACGTACACGTTTAAATGGTGCTACTAATATAACTGCACTTGTGACTTGTGTCCTGTGTCCTAGATCAGCAGGCTCAGACAGGATCAACTTGTTCTCTCTAGTCTGAACTAAACAGCACTTCTAGCTATCAATATCACGGGTTTTTTTCCGTAAAAAGGTCTAAAGATAACCTTGATCTTCTACAGTTTGTTTCACTACAGCTGTGCAACAAGTGGAAAAATACGATCAAACCAGTGAAAAATGCACAGGAAGGGCTGCAGGGCCGGACTAGCTACCGGGCGTTTTGGTGGTCTGCCGAGCAGGGGGCCGATTTCACTGCGGTGGGGGCAGATTTTGTGAATGGGGACCTGCATGCACTTCTAAATAAACAAAGCAAAACAAATGGTTTTAAACTCCTTCGGTGCTCATGACGGCTCCCGGCCGTCATGAGTCACAGTAGGCGTGTGCTCATGACGGCCGGGAGCCGTCAGAACGTTGCCGCTCCGCCCACGCGTTGTTAATTCCCCGCCTGTGCGAGAGAATTAATCAGTGGGCGGAGTTCGGACGACTCCCGACCGTCATGAGCACACGCCCACCGTGATTTATGACGGCCGGGAGCCCTCATGAGCACCGCGGCGCCACGCCCACCCCTAGCCCCGCGGCGAAATTTCGCGCGCAGCGAAGGGGTTAAAGCATACTTTAAAACCATTTGGTTTTGCATTGTTTACTCAGTAGCCAGTCCGGCCCTGAACGGCTGCACACATTCCAGTTCTCCCTCATGACGCCCCTGCCAGTAGAAATGAGTGAAGAACCTGTATGTACATGTGACCTGTGCAAAAGTAACTACAAACAAGCATTTGCAATGCAATAGGTCTCGCATTTACGCAAGTTTGAGCTATTGACATTGTAAATGACAATGCCTTTTATTTATGCTTTGGGTTTTAAAACATAAATAAAAGACATTGTCATTTAGAATACGAATAGCTTAAACTGTCGCAAATGCGAGACTTATTGCATTGCAAATGCTTCCCCCAATGCGCCGAAGAGTAACATGGAATTACTCCGATTACTCCAGAGTAATTGAAATTCTGTCCAGGTCTAGTCACTACGAGGGCATCGTCAAGTTCACAGGTGTCTGCGAATCTGTGCATATAGCACTATGAATAGATGAATATAGGTGTCATCATTAACAGAGCTCCATGTGCGTTTTGGATATTACCAGGAGTAAATTATGAGACAGTCTGTGCATTACCGTTCGGTAATAACGTAGTAGGTAAAAAATAATGAAGTCACAATAGTGGCATGTAGCCACCCCTGCTCTAAACACTGTTCCATCTCCCCTCACCCCTCCTCACTAATAGCGCCTTAATGGCACTTTAGTGTACTTGAGTTGTATCATCAAGAGTGTTAAAGACAAGTGAACAGCCTCTGGGGCTGTGTTTTACGGTACCCTGTATTTTATTGAATGTACACATGTAAATCCAATAACATGATGCACATTCTCCGAGGGGGAGGGGAGATGCGACACGGAGGAGATGGCGACTTCGTTTAATTGAGTGCACATGAGGCGGCCCCCAAACCTGTCACCGAGTGGAATAGATGAAAGGAAGCATCTCCCTCCTACGCTGCAAGATGTTTAATCTCTCACCAGTGAAACATTTTGCTTTAATAAGTGGGGAGAGATGCCCCTCCCCGAGCAGGGATCGGACTGCCCACATTGTCAGGGCTCCTCCGCTGCCTGTCTCACTGAAGGAGGCCTGGCTGCAGACCGCGCTGGCCTTGCAGTTGTTGGCCCGCCCAATTGCAAATCCTCGCCCTTCGGCTGCTACTCTTGTACAGCCCCAACACAGCTCCTTGTACAATCACTCAGAGTAGCCAGGAAAGCGTGACCCGCACCAGGCGCGCAACGCCCATTGGGCTGAAAGGGCTTCAGCCTCCTCCATCGTGTGTGGCAGCCCGGGCTGAGACAGATTCCCGGGCACACACACAGCCGCACCAGAGTACTTCACAGGCCTTTAAAAGACCATTTACTTGGTGGCCAACCAAGATGGCCATGTGGACGTGAGCCATAACGGCTCCGTTGCCAAAATAAGATTAATTATCGACACCACCAACCTACGGACGTCAAAAGAGTGGAAGTGCACCTGTATTGAGGTGGAGACGGCTCCGGTCTCTCCTGCAGGGCTTGGGATGAAGTTTGGAGCGCCGGCTGACAGGCGATAGAGGGTCGGGCGAGAGGCTGCTGTTTCTGCCAGAGATCCGCCTGTGGCTGCCGGCGGTGCAGGACCGGAGGTGTGGAGCGGACTTTGCGGGGCCAGTGGCGCGGCACGGTTCCTAGACGCGGGCCGTGCCTCGAGGACTGCTGGGACCCTCTGCTTGTGGCGGCCTGGTGAGTGACTGCGGCACGGGGCGGCAGACGTGACGGCTGCCATTTCCTAGCGGCGCAAAGCGATCAGACGAGGCAGACGGAGGCTCGGCGGGGAGAGGCAGCCACTTGATAGAGGCCGAGGGCACCGCACCGGATACCCTTTGCTGGATGGGGTCCCCTCGCGGCCCGGACGGCACTGCATTGCAACCACCTGGGAGACAGTAAATTCAGAGATTGCCTGACCTTAACATGGCGCCCGCGGCGGATGCCATGCCTCGTGTGGATACTGGGGCCTCTCATACAGCGACAGATCTGCACCAGGGGAGGAGTGTTACCCGCTCGCCACATCACTAGGGCGCATTACAACACATAGCTCCAACAAGTTACAGGGGACCTGCTCATAGCATCTGTGGTGACCCATAAAGGCGACAGGTCAGTCATGTAAGATTGAGGGTTGAAGCTGACACCCCTTGGTAGGCGGGCTGCAGGCAACGCGAAGTGGGGAGATTTGACGACGGAGCAGGAATCTTGGCCGGAGTGGTGCTCCCACGACCTGACTGGCTCCGGGAGGCAGCGCTGGGGAGAGGGTCACGGTCCTTCCAGGCTCTGCGACTCAGGAATCCCGGGCTTGGGTCATCCCCCGGCTCAAGCTGCTTGTACCTCTATGCCGCCTAAAAAACAACCCCAGAGCAACAGGGTGTCTACATACTTCGCGCCTACCTCTAATACGGAACCGCAAGGGAGCGCACGCGAGGAGGGAGCAATGGCGATCTCAAAGGACAACCTACTCGCTTCTCTGAGGGCATTCAAGCAGGAGCTGAAGGATAAACTGAAGGCGGACTGGGCCCAATCACTGGATGCTTTGAGGGCAGATCTAAGCGGCAGACTCACCTCTCTGCAACAGGATATCGACTCGGTGGGCACGAGAATGCTGGATGCGGAGACCAGAAATGGGGACCTCAAACGGAGAACGGACCACATCGCAGCCCTAACGAGGGATCTCCAGACTCAGATCACAGTAACAACTGAAACAAGAGGACCTGGAAAACCGCTCTCGGCGAGATAACATACGGATCCGTAAATTGGCAGAAGGAGCGGAAGGCCAGGACCTCGAGGCCTTCGTACAGGGTTGGTTCGCGGAACTACTCGGAGCAACGACGGTAAAGGTGAAACTGGAGAGAGTCCATCGAGTGGTGAGGCCACTACAAGGAGAGAAACGCCGACCAAGGGACATCCTCGCCAAACTGCACTCCTTCAAAACCAAGGAAGCGATACTCCAGGCGGCCAGGAAACGGGACGAGGTGAAATTTCAGGGGTTCACATGTGAACTGTTCCAAGATATCGCCCCAGCAACCTTGGCACGACATCAGCAATTTAGGCCCGTTACTGACAAGCTACGCCAAGACAATATCCGATACAGATGGACATACCCCTTTGGTCTTTGCGTTGAGTTTCAAAATAGAGAACGCCACATCACGGAGGTCCGGGAGGCCTGCAGGGTCTTGGAGATCCCACCGCCTGTGCAGGATCCCGAGGAGAATACACTGACTCTTCCAGGCATCAACATGGCTGGGGGAGATGACTCGGGCGCATGGCGACCCCGCCGACTTCCCAAACCAAAGAGGACCCAAGATACTAACGATCCAAATTGAATGGCACCACGGAGAGATTGTGATCTGAGAGAAGGCAGGTTGGATCGAAAGAACTGCATCAGTAGGGCAGGGGGGAGTGGAGCTGTACACTCTCTATGAAGCGGACGGAAACAAATTTCTTCCACTCTCTATGCAGTCTCAGACTTATTGGACACTAAAAGTTTATGCAATAATGGCTGTGACGATCGGAGTCTTTTATGCTGATCATAGAGGACCGGTGGTTGTCGGTATAACTAGCAACATCAGTGAGCTTTTGGCAACGGACTGTGGTCCTAATCGCCTCACAGTGTGGGTCGGACACTATGAAGGTATGAGGGACTGGGGACAGAGTCCCAAAGTTGACACTGTTTATATTCATTGACTTTTTTCTTTTTTGCTCGTGTTTTTCTTTTTTACCCTGGGTACCGAGGTCAACGCAGAGGGCTCTGAGGAGACAGGAGGCTGGAGGGGACACATTATGAAGCAACCCGGAGGGGCGGGGGAAGGGCAGGGGTGGGAGGGGAGGAGTGTGAGACGGGAAATGTTCTAAGACATACTCTTGTGCGGGTCCAAAATCCGTTGTCCTCCCTATGGTGATAACCACATTGTCTTGGAACGTACGAGGTATGAATGCTCCCTTTAAGCGTCACAAGATATGGAAATACCTCACAGATCAACACTATGACCTAGTGGCCCCTCACCTCAAACAGTCCGACGATCACAGACTGAAACACAAATCATACCCATTGATCTATAAATCTTCCGCCACTACAAAACATAATGGGGTAGCCCTGCCCTTTCATTCCTCTCTCAAATTCCAACCAGAGGACTGCAAAACTGATGAGGAGGGGAGGGTCCTAATGGTGCGGGGACAGCTTCGGGGACGGCAATGCACCATAGCAACGATATACGCACCCAATACTAACCAGGCGAAATTCCTTCACTCTACGCTGTCTTTGTTGGGGGGCTTTGCGATAGGTGATATAATCCTCATGGGAGACTTCAACCTCACCTGGCACTCAGGGGCAGACAGCTCCAACCCACACAAAACACATAAGGGTAGTTTTCCCAAAGCCCTGAAACAAGAGGTACAGGCAATGGGTCTCAGGGACGCATGGAGAGAAGCGCACCCGGATGACACAGACTATACTTTCTTTTCCCATGTCCACCGCATCTACTCGAGACTGGATTACACATTCCTTAGTCAAACACTTAATAGTCGGGTTCGAGAAGCTACCATACACCCCATAGTCATTTCCGATCACGCCCCGCTGGCGGTCTCCATGGAGTGGTCGTGCACTCCACTCAAGTCCAAGAGGTGGTATTTCCCTACTGCCCTAATCCGAGACAAAACATCACGTGACGCACTGAGAACGTCCATTAGAGAATTCTTCCAAATGAATAGCCCTCAAGATACGTCTGTGGCCAATAACTGGGACACCTTCGAGGCTGTTCTTCGGGGACAATGTCTGTCCCTTATGTCTGCCCTTAATAAAGAAAGAGCGACCGAGAGGTTACTCCTAGAGGGGGAATTAAGGACTGCGGAGCGTGAGCACAAGGCTAATCCCATTCCCTCGCTTCAAAGAAAAGTCACAGCCCTGAAAGGGAAGCTACATGCAATTTACTCGAATAGGGCGGAATTGACCCTCCTTCGTCTTCAGCAGACGTCATATGCCCAAGGTGACAAAATAGGGGCACATCTAGCACGACAACTAAGGGTAAAAAGGGAAAGGGAGTATATCACGAGCATAAGGGACCACACAGGCGTCCAGATTAAGGAGGAACTAGGAAAAGCGCGATTGTCCAAAGACTTCTATGATACTCTCTACACCTCCGACCACACTAATCCACACGCACAAGCAACCTACCTAAACTCTGTGACGCTCCCTCAGGTAACGTGCTCCCAGAACAAACAACTCAAGGAACCAATTTCGTCGGAGGAGGTTCATGCGGCCCTTAAAACTCTTAAGCTGCACAAAGCACCGGGCCCGGACGGACTGACTGCTCAATTTTATAAAAGCTTTAGCGAAGAACTCATTCCCCAACTGACTTTTCTTTTTAACCATATAGCGGACGCTGCCCAGGTGACCCACACCATGAGCGAAGCACTAATCACTGTCATTCCGAAGGCTGGAAAGGACCCCCAGTTGGGTGGTTCTTACCGCCCCATAGCGCTTCTCAACCTTGACGCTAAACTCTACTCCAAGATACTGGCCTCGAGACTGGACAAACTGTTGCCGGATCTTATACACCCGGACCAATCCGGATTCATTGGGGGCAGACAAACACACGATAATGTACGCAGGGTGATCCACTTAATTGAGAAAACTCATAAGAAACAGATTCCGGCAGTCCTACTGGGGTTAGACGCTGAGAAGGCGTTCGACCTGGTGGACTGGGCCTTCTCTTCCGGGTCCTCCAGGAGTTTGGATTTTGCGACACCTTCCTCAACATGATACGAGCTAACTTCGCGGCTCCGAGTGCTAGGATCTTGAGAAACGGGGTGGCATCAGACCCTGTCTTGCTGGGGAGAGGCACGAGACAGGGGTGTCCACTGTCCCCACTCCTCTTTGCGTTAAGTATTGAACCGCTTGCGGAAGCTATTAGGAAATCACCAGAGATTAGGGGGGTGCCCTTCGGTTCTGACGACCATAAAATATCTTTGTTCGCTGACGACATCCTGTTGACGTTGTCGGACCCCCTGCGCTCCGTGATCGCAGTACAGGCGGAACTGGCCCGGTTTGAGCTGGTAGCCAGCCTGAAAATAAACCTCCCTAAATCATTTCTACTAAATCTAACGCTGCCAGAAGCAGACATGAGAAACCTAGAGGCCTCTACGCCATTCCAACGGGCTAAGAAGGAATTGACCTATCTAGGGATTAAATTGACCCCCAAAGTCTCAGGCTTGTTCGCCGCTAATTATCCTCCGCTCCTCATCCAACTACAGGCTGACCTCAAGCGCTGGTCGCCTTTCTACTTGTCCTGGATTGGTAGACTTCACGCCACTAAAATGGTGGTATTGCCGAAATGTTTACACTTGTTCCAGAGCCTCCCCATTAGCCTCAAGGCCCACTTTCTACATAAAGCACAAATATTGCTTAAAAAATTTGTTTGGCAAAATAAAAGACCGCGGCTTCCATTCCATCTCTTGCGGAAATCCACAGCCGACTGGGGTCTCGCTATGCCTGATTTGACACTCTATTACACAGCGGCACAACTCCGGGTAGTAGTCGAGTGGTCTCATCGAGAATCGGACAAACACTGGTTACATATGGACCGGGCGATAGCCGGTCGGGTGATCTGGGACCTTATTTGGAAGCCGAAACTAGATCGTCCTCCAAATGCTTACATCAGCACTCCTACTAACACGGCTCTTCAAACATGGGATGCGGTGCTGCGCCAGACCGAATGGACGACATTCCCATCCCCATTCACCCCTATACATTACAATCCAGCGTTTCCCCCTGCCCTAGAACCGGGCCCTTTCGATGCATGGAGGGAGGGGGGTGGATGCCGTGCTCTTACACACCTATTCCACAATTGGGACTTCCTGACATTTGAAAATTGCCAACGTGACTACAACTTACCCAAGTCAGAACACTACCATTATCTCCAACTACGCCACTGAGCCCTACAACCCGGGATTAGAGAAGGGGCGACAAGGCAACTCATACCCTTCGAAAGTTATTTGACAAAAGCAGAGTCCATGAAAGGGGCTATCTCCTTCCTTTACGCACTTCTGCTACGCACCTTGCCATCCCCTCGTCCCCGGTATCTTGATTTCTGGGAGAAAAAAAACACTTGGCCAAGACATTACGGACACCCAGTGGAAGGCAATATGGAGGGACATAAGACACCACAATCACTCCCTGACGCAAAGAGAAGCCCACTATAAGGTGTTATATAACTGGTACCTATACCCCACCAAACTCAAACAGATTTTTCCCAACACGACGGATCTATGCTGGAGAGGCTGCAGCCTTCTCAGAGATTTTCGACATATATGGTGGGACTGTCCGGTCATTCGTCCCTTTTGGAATGAAATTCTCGCTCATATCAAAGACATCTTAGGTTACCCCATTCCTGACTCTCCGGCATTTGTGCTTCTAGGACTTAGAGACCAGGGGCTGAAATATCAAACCACGGCGGACCAAGCCATCTTGTGGCTTTGTCTGGGTGCTGCCAACATGGCCCTGGCCGCAGCCTGGAAGAAGCAAGAGGCTTCAGCCATGACGCAATGGCAGGCACGCCTCTGGAGGGCATTAACAATGGAACGACTGAGCAACATTCATAGAGACACTTTAAAAAATTTCGAATATACATGGGGTCCTCTAGTGAAGTATTTATCCACGGGACTACCGATGACTGTGTGCTCCCCGAGGGTCAGAGCCCTCCACCTCTTCCAACTCTAAATAGCGTATCGTCACACATCAGAGCACGTCATAGGCTGCGTTCCGCACTCTCTAATTACCCAGGGTCCTATTTAGGTTGACTTACACGAGCCCAGGTTTATTTTATTTACTTATTTTTCTTTTGTGTTTTGTTCGCACACAGTTGGGGGTTCATTCCCAGGCCCCCTTGCACGCTTCCCGTAAACGAGAACAGGAGTGAATACTTGGCAAGGGGACTGGTGGTTGGGGAGGGGGTGGGTTAGGGCTTCAGGGGAGGGGCTAGTTTAAGGCGAAGCCATTGTCAGCGATGTACCGGTAATGTGTATATGTCTCCTAGAAACACCTGGGACCCGTAATAACCGTAATACTCTGTACACGGAACTAGCATTATTACAGCTGTATACGGGATGTATGATTCTTTGCATTGCCATGTACGGTGATAATTGTGGTAAAAAATTCAATAAACACAAGTGTGATAAAAAAAAAGACCATTTACTTGCTAACGAGGCTTTGTTGTTTTTTCACCCCTTCTTGAGCCCCTGCATCTCCACTCTGACTATCGCTGGAAGAATTAGCCCCCCCCCCCCGAAATTTTTAGTAGCCCCCCCCCCGAAATGTGGCTCTAGTTGCGCCTCTGACCCGCACTTAGTGTTCCCTGAGAGCGAAAAATGTGGTGGATTCGGACCAAAGCAGTATTTATGAGGTACGTTATAATCTCCCCAACCCCATCTGCATATTTGTTCTAAAACATTCTTTAAACGTATGTGTGAACATACCCGAAGTCATCTCGAAATATTGGTGGGGCTGATATAATTCAATATTTATTACACCTTCGTGGAAATTATTTAGATTCGCCGATTAGCATTGTGGATTCCAAACCTATTACTACTATTAGAATGCGGAATTGCTTCAGATTACCCAAATAAATTATGCTAATGGAGGGCCAGTTATTACTTTCTTCGTGTAAAACATGGGCGTTTACCCCTTACAGTGATGTCATAACACCATGTATGTAAATCACACAGATCCTTTGAAATACACAGGCCGGGGTATGAAGCGCTACGGCAATGCAAGTACAATACAACACATAGAATATGCGCTCCAACGAGCATCTTGGTGTGTGCGGTCACCAATGATGTGACACAAAGCATGATGACATTGGTGTATCCTTTGTTCTCCAAGCACGGCAGACCAGAGCCCTCCCTGATGCTGATGGCAGAACTGAACTCAAAGTGTACCTGGCAGACCGATTCACCACGCATAACAGTTGCTTCTTCACGCAAAAACCAGGACACAGATTCAGAGCTCCAAGAGTGAAAATGCTTCTCTACAGAAAACTGTTAAAGACGCGCCACCAAGGATCAGCGAAAACTGACAATTACCAGCATGGAAACCATGACGTGCATTGTGTGCTCACAAGCGGAGTTGGGTGAAAGAAACCTTAAAAAAAGACATGGCAACAGTCTTTCTTTTAAGATTCACCTGCGCACCAAAATTGTGTTAAAAACACCTAAATGTGCTCACAAGCGAACTTGTTAAACTGGCTTTTTCCTTCCCGCGCCATCAGAACTGTTTATGAACATTTGCGAAATAACCAAGCTCCGTGTTGCCATTTGTTTTCGGGCATATGAGAGGTGGGAGGCAGGGCACAAGTCCTAAAAAAAGAAGTGGGGGGACTAACCTACTTAATCAGTATGCAAGTGGCATCATGGCGCGTGACATTGTGGCGTGTGACATCACAGCGCGTGACATCACAGGAAGTGGCATCACAGGAAGTGGCATCTGATCTTAACCCTCACATATATGTTTAGCAGGTCTATCATGAGTACATTGGAGCACATTTCGAGTATACTTGCAAACCCTCCTGATTTAGGCAGAAGATTCACACTTTTGTAAGCTTCACATAAACAATGTTGCCTTTTGTCAGCGTAAAGCTTCCTCTACCCATAGTGCTTTAAAAGAAAAAAAAGTGATATTTAAATTATTACAACGCCTCCTCAGGGGTAGCATGCGCTATATAAATGCTATTTATTTTGTGCAAATACTGGGAAAGATCAACACATTTGACGTTCTTACAGTGCATGCATATCTCCTAAACAGAGCCTGAACAAAGTGTAAAGCTGCCGCTCTTAAGAATGTGTGAAGTGCTAAGAAGGTGTGTGCCTTTGTTTCCCCTCTGCCGCATTTGTTTCTAGGTGTGAGGCTCCTGGCTGCTGCCAGCCAGGAGACTCAATGATCCCTCACAATCGGCCTTTGTTATGGGCCCAGCAGGAGTCAGAAATAAGAGAGCCCCATCCCGTCCCCGCCTTGCAAGCAGACAACAACATGAAGGCGCTCCAGAAAGTGTCCCGGTGTCTGGAAATTACACCGGGACGAATTCAGCATCATTTTACAGTGGGGCCCAACTTCTTGACAGGGTAGACGGTGTCCACCCTGTGAAAAAAGTGGGTGAACGCCGTCCACCCGCGTGTACCCCCGACTCGTGCCCTGGTGGGAGGGGTTACAAAGGACTTCTGCATTGGTGAAGCGGGAACGGAGCGTACTTAAAAGTTAAAAAGAAATGCAAATTATGTTAGGAAGCGGCCGCCATTACCGAAGCTGGCCCCCCGTATGTGCTGTGTCCCTTAATGAAGTAAATAGTTCTCGAAACTGGTAATGAAAGCTCACAAGTTAGGACACAGTAAAAGATAGAGTCCTCATGGGCGGTAACAAATGGCGACAAGGCGGTAACAAGGAGGGACTAACAAGCCTCATAATGAATCGGAAGCCAGCATTTACCAAGGACAATGACACCAGTCAATGAAAAGTATGGGCGGAGAGTAGGCGAGGCTTCCACAGCATACTCTACTACAGTGGCCCTTTAGAAAAAAGCAGTTGGTGGGCAAAAATTTGTCTGCACAAGTGAAACAAATTTAGATTACTAAACTGTAAGCAGGCCAAACCAGTGTAATTACTTTGACTGTAAATTGTGTAATGTGAGAATACCTCAACAAATTTATTACTGAACACTACACACATTACATTAATATACATACATATATTTCTATGTATTTTTTTAAGTTTGTGATAGAGAGTTGTTTGTTCAGAACGAGTAGTGGGCGAGTGACCTAGTTCTTTCTGACTGATACAATACACAGAAAAAGCAGATGTAATCGTTTACAAAGCGAAGAGTTATTGCCTTGCAAGTTATGCGATGGGTAAATGTTTAGGCCTCACCTACCAGACAGCGTAAGCTGCCTGGTTTCGTAAGACCTGTTGTGAACTTAAGAGTGGGATTCCAGTCCACCTATTGCTTACCATTGGTATCTTATATTATCACTCTCCTTCACCTGCTATTTATTCGATGGCTCTCTCCTTCTTGTGTTTGTCCTTCTCCAAGAGCATAGCTGCTTTAATAACTGCATCAACCGCTTAATGTTAGGGAATTACATTTTTTTTTTATTTGGAACTACGTGGAAGTGCAAGTTCTCTCCTTCATGTGCTTCTCCCCCGCCAAATACCAACACCACTCTTCCTCATGTACTGCTCGCTCTCTCATGTGCTTCTCCCACCCAAACTACCCTGCACCCAACACTCCATGCTGTTCTCTCCTTCGTGGACTTCTACCTTCACCCTCCCATTCTGCTCTCTCCCTCATGCCCTTCTCACTCATTCTCCATCCTGGATCAGTAAATAAAAAAGGAAAATTGTGCTCTTGTCATTCTGTAGGCGCCCGCATGTGTGGCGATGCTTGCACCCACCTACAGAATGACTCGACCAGCAACAGCATTCACATCACCGCGCCTTTTTTTCTTCATTTTGCTGATGCTGGGCATCCTGGGGAGAAAGCATTTCACGTTTTGACCATGCTGCGCAGCATCAGCAAATTGCAATGGCAAAGCCAATGGATCCAAAGCAAGACCCTTGCTTGTCAATACCTTTTTACTGTACGCATGTGCCAAAAAAAGAAAAATCAAAATCCTGCCGCTGCCTAAACATACTTGCAATAAGATTTTCAAAGAAAAAAAAAAAAATAACCATTGCATTTAGTTTTGATAGAACAATACAGTGGCTTCCTAGCAGGCAGGTGTACTTCGAACACGTATGGAAACCGTTTGCAGTTTTAATGCACCACTTAGGAAAATGTGAGTCTTACTGGCTGAAAGAAAAAATAACATTGCCATTGAATTAATGTAACCTGACACAGTTTAAACTAAAAAAAAAAAAAAAAAAGAGAAAGAATGGAAAGAAAAAAAAGGTATTGGCCCACCACCTGTGGCAATGAAGCACAAGTCTTTTTAGGCTTATGTGCAAACATGATCAACCAAAATACCATCACTCACAGCACAAGAGAGCAGACATGGGTCCCGTGCTCACTACGCCACTGGATTCAAGCTAGCCTGGCTGATGAGGGCTGATGCCCCGAAACCGGTCCTAGGATGCTCGTTTCCGGTCTAGGGAGGACCGGACTTGGCAATTCGGGCTGAGGAACAGAGTTGAGACTGATTTGCATATGGTTGGGTTCAAACTGGGGTGGCGTGGCAAGGACCTCAAGACCTGGCTCTTCGGATGACCACAGAGCTGCCCGTATCCCTCCCACCTCAGCGCCCTGAGACCCTCACGAGTGAGTAGTGCACTCTACAAATCCCTGATTGATTGATTGATTGTGGAGAATATCAGATGTTGCCTGCCCAAAACTGCAACTGGGGTGGGCTCCTAGATTGGTTTGGGTGTGGGAGGGCTGCCTTAGTCCAAGGAAGAATGCGAGGAGCAGGATTCGCCCGAACGTGAGCAGCACGACTGCCACCCCATCACAGCTGCAGGCACTGTCTATGCTCCCCTGCCTAAGCATGGCTGGTGCAGGGGCTGCAGCCAATGTTAGAAGGGCTGGGGAGAAGAACAGGCAAGTCGGGCACAGTGGGCCATGCCGAGTCCACACCACCTGAAGCGGCGAGACTGAAGGGCAGCAAGGAGTTGCCAGGCAAGCCTGCACATACCACCATTGAGGACTGAAAGGTACTGTGCTATTCCGACTGCAAGAGTGGAGGTGGGGGGAAAGGAACAATAGTATTCATGAGACTTCATACAAGACCTTTGGGCAGAAGGCAAAACCGAACCACAGAAGCTCCCCTTCCACCTTACTTCTCCCCCCTCCACCTTGTGCAACTCATTGATTGCTGTGATTACTAAAATACAAATTTATATCCCTTATAGTGCCCTTGAATGATTATGTACAGTAAATGCAATGTGTATAAGTATTAAAGTAATGTTCTTATAAAATTGAAGTACAGGCTGGACAGTGATATATCATTTGTTTTCCGAAAGGTTATTGAGTGTTAAGTGTACAACCTCAAACCGCTTACTTGAGTAAGGTTTGGATTGCACAACTTCGTTACTCTGAGCGTCAAGAGTTAAAGAGGTGTTCAGTTTTGGGTTCAATAGTAAGGTAAAGCCCCCGAACAGCAGCGGTAATAGGCCCCAATCTGAGTCCAGTAACCCCTTATTGTTCTGGGCCCACTGAAAAAGTTCCACAATTTCTCTTATGCATTTATGTATCTTCTGTAATATGGATATCTTGTTAACTAATAAGCACCTTTTCTGTGTATGGTAATGGATTTCATATTTATAAATTAGGATTTTGTAGAAGGTTAATGGCAAATAAATCAAAATAGAATTGTATAGGATAAGTATAGGTTGCTTCACAGTACGGCTGATTGTACGCTAGTCCTGGCCCATGTATTTCATTTATTTACAAGATTGAGCATTTTTATCTATCTAGTCCAGCATGCCCCTCTTTCATAATTCTCCTTTTGAGTTCCTTCCTAAGTGGAAGAGAACAGATGGTATCACTGAATGAATTTGAGTCAGATCCTTTTGTCCTGCCGTATGGAGTCCCGCAGGGGTCATCTTTAAGTCCCACACTGTTCAATATATATGTGACGCCCCTAGCAGTGTTGATTAAATCATTCGGCTTCTCCTTCACATCCTACGCCGATGACAATCAAATCGGTGTGTCCTTCTCTAACCCTTCCAACACCTGCCAGAACTTTAATGACTGTATGTTAGCCGTGACTTGATGGATTGTAATTGTCTCAAATTGAATTCCAGCAAGACGGAGGTCCTTCTCTTTGGGAGGGATATTTCCTTTTGGACGCCGTTCTCCTGGCATTCTGACTTGGCTACATTACCACCTCCAGCCAGTAAGGTTAAGAATCTTGGTATCCCGATGGATAACAAACTTGCTTTCATTTATCAAGTGAATGCAACCATCTCAACCTCCTTTTATACACTCAAGATAATCAAGAAAATCTTGCGGTACAACCCCCCCAACGCTTCAAACAACTGTGGTGACAGTGCTAGTTTTAGACAAACTTGATTACTGCGAAGTATCATACTTCAATCTGCGTTAGCAGTACGCTCACAAGCTCCAGGCTCTCCAAAATGCAGCAGCCAGGCTGCTACTGGGAATTCCTAAATCACAGTCAGCTAAACCTGCTATAAGGAAGTGACATTTGCTTCCTGTAAAACACAGAGTGAGCTTTAAGGCTCTGTGCATCACCTTTAAGGCCTTACATGATGTAGGCCCGAAATTCATCAAAGATACGTTTAGATGGTACCAGCCAGGGAGGCCGCTATGCTCAAGCTCGGCCATGAATGTGTCGGTCCCCAAGTTCAGGCTTTTGGCGTGGGGTTGGAAGAAGTTTCACGGTGGGGGCCGCAAATTATCTTCTCCTGCACATTAAATCTCTGCCTGATTTACTGACTTTCAGAAGGGCTCTCAAAACCTGTTTTTTTAATAGCTGGTGGACAATCTTTCCTTCTTATCCTTGCAGCTTCTAGATGCCACCAGGTGATTGTCACGCTTTATAAAAAACCATTTAACATAACATAACATACAATGTTGAGTGATACGCAGGTGTTGGAAGCAGTATTGCTCAGGCATCAAGGACCCTCAACATTGGTCAGTGCCCTGGTGTTTTTACTGCCGTCACCCAAGGCATGTTCCCTCTATCCTACGTACTTATTAGGTATTTCCATGTATTTCCATGTGGGTGCTACATTGAACTGTACGGAAACTCCCAGTAACATGTCGAAGCAGATGTTTCAAGTGTGAGTAGAACAATAGTTTCAGTTTCTTCATCGATTTTACCCATTTTAATTCAGGATTTCTAGTAGGGGATTAAAAAAACAAAAAAAACAAAAAGGGGACAGCTACTGATTTCACACATGAATAATGTTACTTGATGACTCCATGTCATCAGGCCAAGCTAGGTCCACCTAGTTCAACAGAAGTGGAACTTCAATTCCCACAAAACATTGGGTTGGTAAAATAAATCCCAGGTCTGGAATAAGTTGTCTCAATCGTTCGATGAAGGAGAAGGGGCACTAAAGCCAAGCTGAACCGTGACTTTAGACGTGAGGGCAGTTTCAGGAATATGAATTACAGGATTGGGTTGTAACCTCTGCTGATTAGGAATAAATACTTGTTGCTCAGAAGCAATGACGTTCGACTTGAAGTAATGAAATTAATGAAAGCCGGAGGTGAAACAAGTCGACTGGAATTGAGCAACACATTTTCATTGGGTTATTCAACTTTAATTCAATTTCAGAGCTAAATATGAACAAGGAGTCTTCACGTAACCTCATATACAGCCTTCCATACTTTCCACAAAGCAGTTTGAACTCTCACCAATGTATGTGGCACTGATGAGGCTTCTGATCTGTTTACTAGCAAATACAGGCGCCTGGGGTTTCAGAAGAAAAGAGAAATACATTTGTTGCTCTTCCACCCCATCATTACAGCTTTATTGTCCCCTTAGGCAGCAGCGCTACTACAGCAGTGGAAGGATGCAGAGACTACAGTGAGTTCACCGTGTGCTAGTTACTACGTCACTGTCTGTCAGGATTCCTGCCACAGTTCACCTCTCTTGATTATCACAGTATACCGGCATGACTCATATCATCCCTCCCAACACTTATGAATGAACAAACGTCTTGTACCCGGACTTTTGACCATATTACATGATGTTGGTAATAGCTAGCTGCAGCTGGAGATCCCAGTTTTGTTTGAAAAGGCTAAATAACTTTTCCAAATGTTTTACTATGCATATGCAAGGTCAGGTTTCAGGTGCCATGGAAACATCCAGAAAATCCACCAGAATAAGCATCAATCAACCGGCATAGATGACCTCAAAGTGAACCTTCCGGAAAACAGTACTCATCAAATTAATACCCTGCACCTGTTCCTTGCTATAAGCTATTAGAATGCGACCTTTGTGAACATTCTAGAAACACTTTCTAGAAGACAGCCTCATCAAATTAACCATTTGAACTGGTTCCTTGTTATAAGCAATTAGAACGCGACCTTTGTGAACATTCTAAAACACCTTCTAGAAGACAGCCTCAATTATCTGCACCTGTTCCTTGTTACAAACAATTAAAATGTGACCTTTATAAACGTTCTAAAGCAGTCTTATTTAACCCCTTCCCTGCGCCGCGAATTCCACCGTGGCGCGAGGGGGCTAGGGGGTGGGCGTGGCGCTTCGGTGCTCATGACAGCTCCACGCCGTCATGAGTGGAGCAGTCATGACCCCGCCCACTCGTTAATTCGCCCGCACAGGCGGGGAATTAGTCCCGCGTGGGCGGAGCGGCATGACGGCTCCACGCCGTCATGAGCACACGCCTACCGTGACTCATGACGGCGTGGAGCCATCATGAGCACCCAAGGGGTTAAAGACCGTCCACACTCCTCCCCTTCGCTTAGCCTCTTCGCCTCTCACTTACCTGTTTCCCAGCTTCCAGGTCTCTGCTTTGCCAGGTCCCTTGATCCTCCTGCTTCGACCTCACCGCAAAGACCGTCCTACATTAGTCTAGCACCTGGATGGAAAAAAGATCAAGAAGAAAAGGAGAGACGTATTAACAGACTTAATTTAACTACGCGGTGAGCTCAAAATTGTGCTGCAAACAAACGTAAACAGTATTTTTGTTCAACTGGTGCATACTGTTGGCAGTGCTCTGCCAGAGAGGACTTGGGTGATGCTAACCCCATCCAAATTTGCTTGTGGGTTTGATGCTGAAATAATACTCACTACAGTTTTGAAAATTGTAATAAAGGAGCCTCTACGGACAATCTAAATGAAAACAAAACAACAACAAAACTAAAGGTTGGTTGAGATTTGAAAAGCTTTTGTGAGGTGATACCTTAAGAGATAAAGTTAATACTAGACTAAAGCCTTATTATTTGTTTGTTTATACGTACCATATCTGCTAGTACCATTCCTCAGACTGGTGTGACTGCCTGCTACAGTGTTGCTGTTGAGTAGACGAGCCACAGCATCTCTGACTATACACGCTCTCTCCATCCCAACCCCCAGGATTTGCCACTGGGGCAGTGTCTCCTCTTGTAAACTGAGGGCAAGTCTCGGGAAGATTCGGGAACTAGCGTCGCCGCCCTATTGGAATCATCTGGGATCCAGGTAGGTGGCTTATGACAGAAGGCTCAGCCACACAACTAACATTCCTTTTGGGCGGCGCCATGACCAATCAAGAACAAATATTCACAGAGGATCTAGCACGAGCCTTATCAACCTGCCTGAGTTAATGCAGCAGTTGCAACTAGATCTGAATAGGTTAAAAGCAGAAAATGCAACAATTAGGGAAGAACTGCAAAGAGAGAGGACACATTTCACACAATGGAGGGATTCCAAGCCCAAGTCTAGTCGCCCAATCTTGACCCAGTCAATGTTTAGAGAACCATTTCAGAGATGGGCGTTTACAACTACTGACCAGAATCTGCATGTATCTGTCTCTAGACCCAGTCCTGTGCCCTTAGCAGCTCCAGAACGCTTTCATGGCGACAGTACTAAATTTGTAGCCTTTATAAGTCAATGTCAATTACATTTCCAATGTAAACCTCAGGCGTTCCCCAATGACGCAGCTTAAGTAGCGTTTGTAATCTCTTATTTGGGAGGTGTATCTGCTAACTGGGCGAATCCTTTAACAGAAACAAACAATCCCCTTTTGTAAAACTGTTATGCTTTTAAGGCTGCCATGACTAAGTTATTTGCAAAACATGTTTTTATCCAAGGAAGGGACAATGAATTATTAAACCTACGACAAGGTTCTAAGGACCTGCTGACTTATATCACTACTTTTTAATCGACTGGTGGCGGAAACCCACTTGCCGGAAGAGAAAAGAACATCCTTATTCTGTCCAGGGTTAAGAGATGACCTTAAAGGTTCCCTCTTGCACATTGTTGATCTGCTCGACGATTGACGGGAATTTATTGATCTTGTGGTTAAGCTAGATCACCGATTGGGCGAGCGAAAGGGTGACCGATCTCACAATGACACCAGAGTAATTGTTCTCAAAACCGAGAAGAAGGAGTTAGACAGTAAGACTCTTGATACTGAACCAATGCAGATAGGAGGTATAAGAGGTCCACTAACAAATGAAGAAAAGGAACGTCACCGCAAATTAAGTCTATGTCTTTATTGTGACAAAGCTGGTCATTTCGCTAGGGAATGTTCTGCAAACCCAAAAAAGACCAAGGCTGTACCTAGTGTAGAGGTCGATCAAGAACAGGAAAAACTAAGGCTCTCGGCCAGAAGAAAGATCGTCTCGTCGAGAGAATCCGTACAGATCTCACAATATCTGACCAATGAAGGAACATCAATTCTGCGGCATCTGACTATCCGAGTCACAGTAATCCTATCCCCACAGGGGAGGCACATAATATCCATGCTTATTGACTCAGGGGCCACAGGCAATTTCTTTGATCTGACCCTGGCTCACAAGCTCGGGCTCACAAAAGTTCCCAAAGAAAAACCGGAGTCTGTGCGAAAAGTAGATGGTTCAGAGTTGTCTTCTGGCCTAATATGTTTTCAGACAGACGCTCTAACCATAGAGTGCGATAAGGGGCATACTGAACGACTTGTCTATGATCAAATAGACACTCCCACCTTTGGGGTAATTTTGGGAGTACCTTGGCTAGAACACCATAATCCAAATAATTGACTGTACACCGCACCCTAACCTTGGACTCACCATCCTGCACGACTACCTGCTACCAAGAGTCTCCAGAGGTGGGAATACCTTTGCATTGCACCTTGGACAAGGCACAGAAAACCTTAAACTACCCAAAGAATACCAGGACTTTCAAGATGTTTTTGACCCCGTGAAAGCCACCCAACTGCCCCCACACAGAGCCTTTGATTGCCGCATAGATTTCCTCCTGGGAGCAACGCTGCCCTGAGGTAGAGTTTACGCGTTGACAGAACCTGAAACTCAATATCTACGCAGATATCTGGATGAACTACTAGAGATAGGTTTTATACGCCACTCCACGTTACCTGGGTCTTTCCCACTCTTCTTTGTACTCAAGAAGAATGGGGAGTTGAGGGCTTGTGTGGATTATAGGGCGGTCAATAAGGTGGCTATTAAGAACAGCTATCCTCTCCCGTTAATTCCAGTACTGCATGATCAGGCCAAAAATGCCACCATTTACACGAAACTAGATTTAAGGGGAGCTCACCACTTAATCCGTGAACGAGAAGGCGATGAATGGAAAACCGCCTTTAGGACTAAGTTCGGGCTGTTTGAGTATACTGTTATTCCCTTTGGCCTATGTAATGCTCGGACAACATTTAAATTTTTCATTAACGAGGTCTTGAGGGAGTTTTTGGATGTTTGTGCAATCGTCTACATAGACAACATTCTGATTAACTCAAACTCAGAGCAAGAACGTGCGTGCCATCTTGCAGCGCTTTAATGAAAGCGCTCTCTTTGCTAAATTAGACAAATGTTCCTTCCATGTACAGTCAGTAGAGTTTCTGGGGTATCACTTATCTCCGACAGGCATCACTATGGACCCCGAAAAGGTAGAAGGCATTACCAATTGGCCAACTCCAACAAATGGAAATTCAACAGATACTTGGCTTTGCCAATTTTTATCGTGGTTTCATCCTGCACTTTTCAAAGATAGTGGCACGCATAGCACAACTGCTAAAAAAGGGGCAATCATTCACGAGGTCTCCAGAAGCCAATCAGGCGTTGCAACTTTTAAAAGATAAATTCAGTATCCAAATCCAGACCAGCCCTATTACGTCAGAGCCAATGCTTTGCAGGTAGCCGTAGGAGGAATTTTATTTTAAAAAAACCCAAGAACTGGCCACAGGCATCCCATAGCCTTTTATGCCAAAAAAACTTCTACCAGCGAAGCAAAACTATATAGTGGCTGAAAGAGAACTTTTGGCCATCAAACTGGGGTTCACTGAATGGAGGCATTACCTACAGGAGGCTAAACATACAGTCACAATATTCTCGGATCATAAAAATTTACAATTCTTTAGCTCCGTTAGGGCTCTCACCCCTTGTCAAATGCGATGGCTGCATTTCTTTAGTGTGTTCGATTTCATCATCACCTATCGCCCAGGGACCAAGCAGTTACAGTCTGATGTTCTTTATTAACTGGGGTATGCTCACTCTTCCCATTCCACATCAGACTCCCCTACTATCATTCCACCGGAAAAGATAGTCGCAGTCAGGAAGGGTGACACCTTTATGGCGGTCTCACATGAAAAATATAAAAAAACAAAAGCCGAAGAATGGATCAAAACACCTAACCATACTATCACAGACAAACTGTTCCTTCATGCTCAGAAACTGTACATCCCTACTATAAAATTAAGAGGTCAGGTAATTCAATGGAATCACGACACAGCATTAGTAGGGCACCCAGGTATAACGAAAAACCTAAGGAATTGTCAAAAAACATTCTGGTGCAACAACATGTGGTAGGATATACAAGAATATGTATCTGGTTGCCCAACTTGTGCACAAAACAAGAACACTAACACTGCACCTGCAGGCTTATTACAACCTCTGCCTATACCCCCAGTTCCTTGGCACACCATTAGTCTGGATTTTATTGCTAACCTTCCAGCAAGCAAAACCTTCACTACCATTTTAGTAGTTGTTGACATGTTATCAAAAATGGAACATTTTATCCCCCTCAAAAAGATACCCACCGAGGCAGAATTTAGTCAACTATTCATTGATCATATTGTAAGACTGCATGGTCTACCGACTAAAATCATCTCAGATCATGGAGTTCATTGCACATCTAAATTTTGGAGAACACTCTGTGATAAGTTAGGAATAGAGGTAGCCTTGTCATCTGCCTTCCACCCACACACCGACGGGCAAACTAACAGGCCAACCAATCCCTAGAAAACACACTAAGATGCTTACTATCCACGTACACAGGACAATGGGATCAGGCCTTACCCCTAGCTGAATTCACTTATAATAACAGCACAAACTAGACACCCTTTTCTTCATGTCAGGACAACATCCTCTGGCCCTTTCCATTGATATATCAGGAGTTTCAACTACGCTACCTTCAGTCACAGAAAGATTAGAACAACTGCATGAGATTGAAAGACACGCTAGGACAAATTTAGCAAACGCAAAATTGGTCATGAAGGCACAAGCTGACAAGCATAGAACCCCAGCACCTATATACAAGGAAGAAGACAGGGTGTGTTATCAACGCACCTACAACTAGAAGGCACAAGGAAACTACGACCTCAATTTATAGGTCCTTATGACATTATCAAGATAGTTAATCCAGTCATCGTCAAGCCACGGCTTTCCCCTGAATACACTATCCTCCAGCGTTTCACCAAATATTTATTTACTTTTCCCTCGTGGTAGTCTGTCGAATCCCCTCCCCCCCCCAAACCCGGCCCAACCGCTCTTACCTGCACGGGACAGGGCTGACCACCCCGCCACACGAAAAGATACCCTACCTGTTCTGATTAATGGCCAACAAGAGTACAAATTACACTGTATCCTGGACTCTAAACGAGCTCAAGGAAAGCTATATTACCTTATAGATGGGAAGGGTTATGACCTTTCAGAGCGTCCTGGGAACCGGCCCCGTCAGTTCATGCCCCCCAGTCTGTTGCGACGATTTCATGCCCTCCATTCCACCAAACTACGACCTGTAAAACTGCCTTTGGGAAGGGCAACTGTCAGGATTCCTGCCACAGCTCACCTCTCTTGACTATCACAATATCCTGGCATGACTCATATCATTCTTCCCAACACTTATGAATGGACAAATGTCTTGTACCCCGACTTTTGACCATATTACATGCTGTTGGTAACAGCTAGCTGCAGCTGGTGTTCGCTGGTTTGTTTGAAAAGGCTTAATTGCTTTTACAAATGTTTTACCATGCATATGCAAGTTCAGTTTTCAGGCGCCACTGAAACATCCAGAAAATCCACCAGAATAAGCATCAAGCAACCAGCATAGATGACCTCAACATGAACCTTCTGGAAGACCGGCCTCATCAACTTAATCCCCTGCACCTGTTCCCTGCTATAAACAATTAGAATGTGATTTTTGTGAACATTCTAAAACACCTTCTAGAAGACAGCCTCCAATTAATCATCTGCTCCTGTTCCTTGCTATTAGCAATTAGAGCGCGACCTATGTGAACATTCTAAAGCACCCTCTAGAAGGCAGCCTCATCAAGTTAATTATCTGCACCTGTTCCTTGTTACAATTAGAATGCGACCTTTATGAACGTTCTAAAGCGGTCTTATTTAAAGACAGTCTACAATCCTCCCTTTCGCTTAGCCTCTTCGCCTACCACTTACCTGTCTCCCGGCTTCCAGAACATCCTTAATCCTCCCATTTCGATCTCACCGCAAAAAACGTCCTGCATTAGTCTCAAACCTGAATGGAAAAAAGAAGAAGAAAAGGAGAAACGCATTAACAGACTCGATTTTACTACACGCCGAGCTCAGTCGAAACATCATGCTGCAAACACAGGTAACCAGTGTTTTTGTTCAACTTGTACATACTGTTGGCAGGGCTCTGCCAGAGAGGACTTGGGTGAAGCTAACCCTGTCCAAATTTGCTTGTGGATTTGATGCTGAAATCATACTCCCTACAGTTTCGAAAATGTTGATAAAGGAGCCTCTATGGACAATCTAAATGAAAACAAAACAACAAAAAAACTAAAGGTTGGTTGAGATTTAAAAAGCTTTCATGAGGTGATACCTTAAGAGATAGTATTAATACTAGACTAAATCCTTATTTGCCGGTACCATTACTCAAATTGGTGTGAATGCCTGCTGCAGTGTTGCTGTTGAGTAGACGAGCCGCAGCATCTTTGACTCTACATGCTCTCTCCATTCCAACCCCCTCCCCCAGGGATTTGCCACTGGAGCAGTGTCTCCTGCTGTAAACTGAGGGCAAGTCTGGGGAGGATTTTGGAACTAGCGTCACCGCCCCATTGGAATCATCTGGGATCCAAGTAGGTAGCTTATGACACGGTCATTACAGCCAAACAGCGAAAGACATGCAGAGCATATGTCCATTTTTAGGGAAGTGTATGGAGGGAAGCCGGTTGCTGTTTAAACAGGGTCTTGGGAGGTGAAAAATTGAGCAAGATTTCAAGGGGTGGAACCACATAATCCTCCTACTGACCTGAATGTATTCTGCCGCAAAAGCAGGCCCGGGTAAAATTTCAATTAAACCAGTGTAACTTGCATAATTTCTAGCATATCGCATGACACTTTTTATACTAAATTAAGACACATCGCTTGATTGAGGGTCACTCAGGTAAAAGCTCCTATTGTCGGAGAATTGGAATAATGCAAAGGGACAGTTCGCGAGAGTCTCTTGTTCGCAGCACTTTAGTTTCCGCGCTTCTTTTTAGATTGATGTGTGTCCTTGCATCAATTTTGGACACAAGGACGCGTTTTGTGCTAAACAGCGAAAAAATGTTAAATCTGAGTTTTGCATAATGTTCCCGAAATTTCACATAATTACCCAAAAGGGAAATATGTGAATTTCGCATCCTACAATGCAGATAACTAGTTTTCTCAAGTGAACTCAAATGAACCTCAAAATAAACCCTAGTGTCCAGCATTTCGAATGTGAAACGTGCTGTTCAGTGGATATACTCGAATACGAGGCATAAAGTAACTGGGTGTGACAGAAAACTTCTGCAGATGAACCCGAAGTGCCTCCAGCAACTAGAACGTTTTGAATGTTCATACTAATGAATTTAAAGCTTCATCAAACTTGGTTACCTGCACTGGCACAAAACATATCACTCAATGCTCATACCGTTGGCCCTTGCATGATAATTTAGAGATCATTTAATTACTTGGTGTCATTTTAGTGCAAATGTAGGAATATTTCGATATTCTAGAGACCTTTTATACAGTGATCTTGTGGCATTTATACATATTGGTAAGGTGTGGGCAACTATGAGCAATTAGTTCTAAGAGTTGGCGTGAAATGCAATGTGCTTGGAAAAAGAATGAGCCGTTATTGGTTTTTAGAGTGCCATGTTCTTCATAAATATGTCTCTCCGACATGTCCTTTTCCCCATCATTTTCATTCACCAAAATGCACACTTTCAAGGCGCTATATGCTCGATGCATCCTATCAGATTCTAGTTTTTGCTGTGTCTGTGCTATCCTTGCCAGTACAGAATTTGGGTGCTCAGGATTATCTGGGAGAGCAGGATAGCTTGACAGTATGTGCCCAGATAACCTTCCTTCAACTGTGAGAATGAGAAGCAGGTTATTTAATAAGGAACAAGGAGGTGGCTAAAGCCGAAAGGCATGGCAAGAAAAGTGTGACTTCAGACACACTATAAACTGATGCGAATACCTTATAATGCAATTGGTATTACTTTTTTTGCAATACATATTGCAGTCCTCCTAACCTCTGCCACAACATGAGCCAGGTGACAGCTCATCACACAATCGACGGGTAAGAATGGAGCAAATTGGACTTATCTTTGACTAGTACTACAAATGATTACGTGCACATGGAAATGTACAAACACCAAGCTAAACTAGGGGGAATGGCTGTCGGAAAATGTCTCTTTTTGTATGATCATCCCAATTTTTATTTGGACTGATCATGCTTTTTTTCTAACTCTGCGCTTTGGGACTCACCAGGACCCAGTACATGTGCTCTGACCCCTAAAACATGATTGGCTATACTCCTAATTAGCATAACTTACCTACAAGTCCCTAGAATATGGTACAAAGTATCCGTGCTAACATGACTGCAGGCCTACCACTGTAGCCGTCTGTGTAGTTTTAAAAACTGCAAATTCAACCTGTCAAAATAAACCCTCCTAACAGGCCTAAGCCCTCCTCTTAAAAAAATTTATGGTGAATTGTATTCAAAAGCAGGACATGCAAAAACTTAATGTTTTTTTAAAAACATTTTTATTGTAAACAACAACATAAATGCTTTCCATTCCAATTATCAATTATTCAGCAGTGGGTCAGCAGTTCCTAGTACAAAAGGTAAATCAAAACGTACATTCCCTCAGACCTCCCTGTAACCCCCCCTCCAGCCCCGGAACCCACCCTAGTCTAGTATATATTCCCTTCAATCTGACCATAAATCCCCCATATACCCCATCCAAGCCCCCAAATCTTATCCCATTTGCGCGGGCAACCTCTGCTCTGATACACCACCCGCTCCGCCCGTTGGCACCAGTCGAGATCTTTTTCCATCCTCCCACAGAAGGCACCTCTCTCGCACCCCATAGTCTGGCTATATTTCGCTTTGCCACTATACCCGCTAGTGCGAGCCAAATTGTCTCCCACTTGGGCCAAACCACCTCCCCGGTCACTCCCAGGACAAACCACCTGGCATCCAGCGGGACCGTGGACCCCACCACCTCTGACATGACCTGGGCAACTTTCGTCCAATAGTTCTGTATCAAGGGGCACTCCCACATAATATGAAAGAACGTCCCAGTCTCATTACACCCCGCAGACACTTATCAGATTCACAGTAACCAATACGATGTTGTACAGTTCGCGGTACATAAGAGCGGTGCAGGATGCGGAGCTGGATCAGTCGAAATCGGGCCCTGATTGCTATCTCCTTGGACTTTGTAGGGCCTCTAACCAGTCATCGTCCTCGAGTATGCCCACATCTGACTCCCAGGTTTCCCGCAGTGGCCCCAGGGGATCCGGCGCGTTGTTCATAAGTTTTTTATAGGTAAGCGATATAGCCTTGTCGATCATGGGGACGAGTAGCAGTCTATCCTCCAGCGGGGTGTATTCAGCCAATCTCTCCCCCTCCTGCACATGGCACCGCAAAGCATGCCGGACCTGGAGGTATCGGAAGTATTCCCCCTCCCCATCTGATATTCCGCCTGCATGGTGGCGAAGGGAATCATCTCGCCATTTTTCCAGATATCACCCAATAAATCTATGCCAATATTGCTCCAGCCGTGAAGACCTCGCAGGTTCGCAACCTCCGAGAGAAAATCCCCGTGCCAAAGCCGTGTCTGTTCAGTGTGTCTGGCCTCCCACCCCGTCATCCTGGTCGCCTTACGCCATATGCCTATCACTGTCTCTGTATGAGGCGGGCGTGCAGACACTCCCCTCCTCTTGGAATAGAGGGCTGCGAGATACCCGCCCTTCCCCAATGCCATCCGATCCACCCGATACGCCGGCTCCTCAGTGGGGGAGAAAACCCACCCATTAATATTTACAAGTTGCGCGGCCCAGTAGTACCTTCGCAGGTCTGGCACAGCCAGTCCCCCCTCATATATCCCCCGTTGTAACTTTCTCAGGGCAATCCTGGGGCTCCCACCTCCCCACAACAATGTACGCTGCTCCGCCTCTATAGAACGAAAGAACCTCTCCGGTACCAAGAAAGGAGTATTCTGCAGTACATACAGGAGGCGCGGGAGAGCCATCATTTTAAACAATACAGCGCGCCCCATAAGCGAGACCGGCAGCCCGCGCCAGTGTAGGACATCTTCCTTCACCCTATCCAACTGTGAGAGGACATTAAGACGCATGAAGGCGGCCTCAGATTTCGTGATCCAGATACCCAAGTATTTGAATTCCGTTTTACACGTCAGGTCCCTACATTCCGACGTCAGCGCTGGGGGCTCGCCCGTTAGCACAAACACCAGGGACTTACCCCAATTAATACGGTAGCCCGAGTATTCTCCAAAAGATCTCAGAATGTGCAGGAGTCTATGGAAAGTCTGCCGGGGGCGATGTGCATATAACAAGACGTCATCGGCATAGAGGGAGATACGCTCCTCCCATCCTCCCCCAAAATCAATGCCCCTAACCACCGGATCTCCCCTCACCCAAGACGCCAGTGGTTCCAGCGCAAGCGCAAAAAGGATCGGGGAAAGAGGGCATCCCTGTCGCGTGCTCCTGTGCAGCCCAAAAATCCTGGAAACGGACCCGTTCACCCTCACTCGCGCCCTCGGCCCCGTGTAAAGGAGCCGAACCCATGCCCGGAATTTCGACCCAAAGCCAAACTTATCCAGGACCGCAAATAGGTAGTCCCACTCCATACTATCGAAGGCCATGTGGGCATCGAAAGGACAGGAGGGCGGCCGGCGTATCAGGGCGCTGCGATACCATGTGCATGACACCATAGAGGCGACGAAGATTCAGCCGAGTGCTCCTATGGGGCATAAAGCCGGATTGGTCCGGATGTATTAGCTCCAGGAGGTTCGGGCCCAGCCGATTGGCCAATATCTTTGCCAGTACTTTGGTCTCAAAGTTCATCAGGGATATCGGTCGGTATGAACTGCATAAGTCCCGCGGTTTGCCCTCTTTAGGGATCACAACGATGGTCGCAATTCTAAGATCCTCCGGCAGTTGGCCGGCCAGCAGCGCCTCGTTAAACATCTTTAGCATGTACGGTGCAACCGTTCCCGTCACACACTTAAAACTCTCCGCTGGAAACCCGTTAGGGCCCGCATATCCCTCATGGCACCCTCAACTTCTTCTACCGTCAAGTCTAGGTCCGCTGCATCTCGCTCGCTTTGGCCAAGAACTGGTACCTCTATGTCTCTTAGAAACTCCCGGCACTCCTCCTCCCTGCGGTCAGTCCGTGACTGGTAGATCTCTTCATAATATTGCGCAAAAGCCTCCACAATCTCCTCCCCAGCCAATGTTCCTGTACCCTCTCTTGGTTGAATGCCTGCGACCCAGTTCCTACACTTATCTCGCTTCTCAAGCCACGCGATAACCTTATTGGCCTTGTCCCCCAGATCGTACATACGTCTCTGCGTCCCTATGGCGTATGCGCGTGCCGCGTTCTCACTAGTATCCCTGAGCTCCCGCTGTTTAAGCTGGAGGGCATGACTACGTCCCGTCCCACCTCCAGATCCTGGGTCCGCTCCCAATTCTAGCTGGGTTATCTCTCGCTGTAGGTCATCACATTGTGCCCTTCTCTCCTTACGTCTAATCCCCACCTCAGCCTGCACGAAATCCCTCGCCACCGTCTTGTACGCCTCCCACAGCACACAGTGAGATCTCACCGTTCCGACGTTTTCTTCAAAGTATTGTTTCGTCCTCTCCTGATATCGTCCCTGAAAGTCATGATCCCTGAATAAATAGGGGTCTAATCGTGGGGGTATCGTCCAGTCTTTCTCCGGGCCCCATAGCCACACCTCCACAGGAGAATGGTCTGATATGCCCCTGGCCCTATGACTGCTTGCTCTGAAAAGTCCAGCCGACGTCGTGTGTGTAAAAACGTAATCCAGGCGAGCACCACTGCCATGTGCCGCCGAGATATGGGTAAAGTGTTGAGAGTCTGGGTTATGCGCCCTCCACAGGTCCACCAACCCCATCGCATTCACAAAGGCTGTCAGCGGGCGCGCCCCTGAGCTCTATGCGCTGGCGAGTCTCGGTCAAGGTCGTGTGACATAATCTCATTCATATCGCCCCCATAATCAAGGTCCCATTGGGCATATCCAGCAGTAATGCACTAAGATCGGGAAAAGTCGCCCCATGCAACCTTGGTGGTATATATACCAAGCATACATTCAGGGTGAGACCCTCCCATATCCCCGTGAGTGCAACATAGCGGCCCAGCGGGTTGGGCACCAATGGCAGGGATTTCTTAGCCAGGATCGCTGTTCCCCTGGAGCCCGAAGTAAACCCCGCGTGGGCCAACAGGGTATAGCCAAATCGATTCAAAGCCAGATAGTTATTTCCTTTCAAATGTGTCTCCTGGAGGAGAACTATATCCGGGGTGTGGCGATGGAGATACTGAAGTACCATGGTTCTCTTAATCCTATCTCCGAGGCCATTCACATTCCAAGATAAGATCTTGAGTCGTTTAGCCCGCTGTGTAGCCATCAGGAAAATGCACCTCGCCTCCCCTCCCGTCCTTAACCCACCCAGGCCACCCCCCACCCATCCTTGCAAATATTGGAAAGCATTGAACACATTATAAACCCCAAACTAAACCCCTCTACTCTCCCTCCCCCCTGTCCTACCCAACAACTATATCCTACCCCCTCCCTGCTACCCTGCTCCGTGGGCTTAAAACCACCCACATCCCCTAACTAGCAGAGCGCCTGTCGCCCACAAAAACAAAGAAAAACTAGAAATTGGGGACGTGTATCTTAGCCCATCAATAGCTCCGTAAGGCCTCGTTTAGCCCCAGATTTTAAACTAAACAGCTGAAAATAGTCAATAAGTCCAAAAAACAAAGTTCTCTAGGCGTGCAGCGGGCACCGGCTCCCCCTATAATAAACACTGCACCCATTTATAAGATACCAAACTCAGGCAGTGGCAGACAGTGTCCTCGTTCCGGTCAACCTCCAGGGCCCCCAGAGGACGCCAAACTCCGTGACCTGGATCGTCGGAGGCGTTGATCTCGCCCACTTCCTCCTTCATGCCCACTGGTGGATGCCGGAGACCGATCTCGAGTGTCTCTCCATCCCCCTCCGCTCTTGCAGGATCTGACTGTGACCGTGGCCCGTCCAACCACGATTGGACCTCCGCCGGGGTCGTGAAGAACCAGGATTTGCCCCCTGCGATGATCTTGAGTTTCGCCGGGAAGAACATCATGTACTTGATGCCCCTGTCTCTCAGTGTCCGTTTCACCCCATCGAATGTCCTCCTCTCCTGCTGCACCTTCAGCGTGAAGTCCGGGAAAAACCGCACCGTCACGTTCTCGTATTGAAGATCTCCCTGCTGCCGAGCCGTCTGCAGGATAGCATCACGGTCCCGATAGTTGAGTATCCGCGCGATGATCGTTCTAGGGGCGCCCCGGTTTCGGGCGGAGGGACCGGCGCTCTGTGCGCCCTTTCCACCGTGAATAGGGCAGAGAGTCGTTTAGGCTTCAGGTGTTGCAGTATGAGCTCTTCCAGGAATAGGTCCATGCTGGGCCCTTCCACTCCCTCCGGAACCCCCACTACCCGAACGTTGTTCCTGCGGGCCCTTCCTTCCTGATCCTCCATCTTCAGAGCCATCTGTTGATGTTGTTTAATCAGCTGCTGGACCTTCTTTTCTAAGCCCCTGGTAGAGGACTGCAGATCTCCAATGTGCGTTTCCGCGGCCTTGACCTTCTCTGACGTCTTATTCATATCTGCACGCAGGAGGTTCATCTCAATGGAGACCTTATCTATCTTGGTCTCCAGTGTCGTGCCCAGTGTCTGTATTGCCGCCATGATGGAGCTTAAGGATGGTTCGGGGGCCGGGGCCTGTCCCCCCGCACTTTCGTCGTCCGTCGCCGGTGGCTTCGAGACCGCATACCGATCCAATTTATTTGTCTGGACCGGCGCCCCCCCCTTCGGCTTCATCATGTGGGTCAAGAAGTACCGCTCGGCGCTCTGTCGCCACTATCTTGTCCCTCCGTGCCGGTCGCTGCGACGATCTCCCACACCGCGTGGCTGTCCCGGTGGGCGTGTATTCTCCGGTCCCCCAAACGCCAACTCTCCCCTGGGGGACCCCGCGGGTTCCCAGTGCCTGGGATGTTACTCCGGTGCGTCACCCAGCCTCTTCCACGTCTCCGCACCCCCTTCGGCGTGCCACACCAGCCAGGCGCAATGATCCACAAGGTCTCCCCTATACGCCAGGCTCTCAGAGAACCCCACACAGTCCCGGCGCTAACCCACCTCTTAGCGGGGCACGCTCCCGGCCTCCAATAGTGGGCGCCCGCACTGCTTGTTTGCTCCGGCAGGTAGATCGCTCCCGGTCCCACCAATGCTGGCTCGCCTCCGCGAGAACTCCACTCGTGCCAGTGCCCTGGGCCGCTTCACAGCGCACTCACTTCATGCCCCTCGGGTCGGCTGCCTCAGCTCATCAAGTCACCGCCGGGCGTCGGGGTCCCCGCAGGCCGCAGACTGTCTTTGCACTAAGCCGCCGCCCCCCCACCAGCTCCTGCTTCACTGGGCCCTGCCGCTCGCTTCCACGGTGGGCGCTCCTCCGTCACTCCTCGCACCTGAAGACTCGCAACGCCAATCGGCGCTCTCCCCCGCCTGCCGGCCCTGTCTGGATATATTCCCTGCCGCCGGACCACAGTCACTCACTGCACCGCGGGCCCCGAGCTCTCTCACCTCGGGAGCCCGCAAGGATGTCCTCCACTGCGTTCCGCGCGGCTCCGAAGGCTCCTCCTCTCCGCTCTGGCGCTCAGGAGCTCCGGCGCCGCCGCAGACCCCTTATTTCACTCGGTCGGCGATCGGCAGCCGCTGTTCGCTTCTGCTCTCCGGACCCCGCAATCTACGGCCGCTCTCCTGCCGCACCGCTGCACCGCTTTCCCCCTCGTCAGCTGCCGGATTAATATCGGATTTCCCGGGCTTATGTCCCGGCCTCAGCGGAGCTCACAGCGCCATCTTGTCCGCTGCCAGGCCACGCCCCCAAAACTTAATGTTAAACATGTCCTTAGTGACAAGGAACCAAAATACCATTGTCACTGTACCAGTTAGCTGTCCATAGGAAAGCATTGGGATATAATAATAAATGTAATGATGTTATCTCCACCTAGAAACACCTACAAAGTTTGTTCTTGGGCTTTTTAAAATATTTTTTACAAGTCTAATTGACTGATAAAGTTTAATTTGTAATGCATATTTTAGAAAAGGTACTTTTAGAAAGCTACCTTATCCCAGACTAAAACCTCTAGAAGATCTTGGGAATCAGGAACTCACACCAGCGGAGGCCATGAGGGCTCAGGCAGGTCCAGACCAGCAAGTTCAACTGGGCAGTTCCAGGGAGACCTCTGGAGCTTGTTGTGTCCCTGTAGCTCTGACCAGGTCAGTCAGCTGACCCTGGAGTCACTTCAGCCTGGGATGAAGGGTGCAGGTCCAGTCTTCCTTCTCTAACAGAAGGGCAGGTCTCACGCAGGTCCAGTTAAAGTGCAGCAGGTCAGCTGGGCAATCCTTCTTCTGTAGTATCCACAGGTCCATGAGTGCACCTAAGAGTGGGTCTGAGGGTTCTATTATTATACCTGGTGCCCCCTTTGAAGTAGGAGAAGCTTCTAGAGTATCCTCCCCTTACAGAAGTGTCTAGAATTCCCTGTCTCCCTGCCTGTTCCCAGTCTGTCTGGGGGCACAATTTACTAGACTGAAGTCCTTTGTGAGTGTGTTGGGCCGATGCAAGTGTGGTAGGTGACAGCCTCCCGCCGCCTCCATCACCCCAGGCTGGTCCATCCTGCCAACACTCAGACCCTCTATTGTGATGCTGTTTGGGAGGAATACACAAATGTCAACTGCCAATTACATCAACACTAAGAAGGAGTGAGAAGTTTGTAATCTGGCGGACCCTCAGCCTCCCAAATTCGAATGCAAAAACTACACAAAAGGAGGGTTGACATCTCTCTTAAATCCTGTCTTTTCACCAGGCTAGATGCGTGGCCCTTTATATATCTCAAGTGAGTGTGCGATCTGCACCCAGGTAAATTAGTGATATTGCCACATTTCTTGGATGTACTACTACAAAGATGCAGCAGTGGAAGGCATATAACTGCACACGTCTCCTTACAGGTGTAGTCAGTACAAAAAAGGTGACAATGTTACATAGTGCTACCACAGACTACACCCCTGCTGCAAGGAGGTGTAAGTCAACTGCAAAAGCAATGACCTCTGCAACAGATTATTAAAGTCTGGAGCATACAACAAATTCAGTAATTTGCAATTTTGAAAGGAAAACAGAGACTTATTTATTTTCAGTATCAGTGAAATGTATTGGTTTCTCACAATATTATGTTGGTTCTTAGTGTCTCAACATACAACAAAATATATTAATCACAAATATTCGATTCCGATGTTGATACACATGATGTAATTAACTGGAAGAGGTGGTTTTTAAGATGGAAACAGTACAGCCAACATGTGTTTAGTCTGAAACGACTTCCTCAGAGCTGTGGATACAAGAAAACATCAGGATATATATTCATGTTTACAAAATGTCAATGGTTGATCAAACACTCCATTACATATTGTGCCTTTAAAAAAACAAAAGCAGTGCATGCGGATGATAAAAACGTAATTGTGCACCACGTTGTGCACCATACTAACCTCTCTTGTGATAGTGATTAGAATTCAGAAGTGTGGAAGAGACACCAAACTAGTGCTACCATTCAGATGAAAAAATGATATGTAAAAGTACTTGCCGAAGAGAAAAGAAATGAAAGAACCCAACCAATCAAAATATATATTGTTTTATACCACCATAGAGACAGAAAGGAGAAACAATAAATAGTAAGTAAGAAAGGAAAGTTTTTGTACCCGTTATGGTGTGGCATGGATGATGGTTTCCACATGGATAGTATAACAACAGGCAAGAATGCACGTAGATTTGATTTGGTAAAACAGCAAACAAGAAAAATATATATACATAAGCTAAATGAAATGACGACCAGATGACAACTATGTGACAATATAAGTCACCGAATGTAGGTGGTGTGCACTTACAATGTAAGAGTAAGCCAACAAAAATATTAACTCGCTGATGTGATGTATTATTCCATTAGTCCAAAGTGAGAAGTCCCACAATTGGGGACTAGATTTCCAAGAGTTTCTCGTATAAACCCCTTGATAAAGGGGTGTTTTCGAAAAAGAATAAAAAATGTATAACAAGAATTAAAGATGGACAATAGAGACTGGGGACCCGAAAAAACTATTTTTAATGTCACTGAGGATTAAATCAGGCATCATAAAATTACATAGGTCTGGAGAGGATGCTAGTGTCGAGGATACTGATGTCAAAAGCGGTGCAAAGAGTGCTCGTCGTACAAAGGGCCAACATTAATTTTATATGTGCAATTGAAACAGGTGTCGAATGTCCTCATAAAAAATAATAATAAACAGGGACTGCATGATAATGGCACTAAATAATCTGTTTGTGGACCGATGCAAGTGCTGGTGCAGAAAGCCATGGTAATGATAGAAAAAAGAAGAAAGAGAAATTTCTCCTAGAATAGCAGCAAAGAAAACAGTAAGGTCTCAAATAAAATTGGCTTCTTCTAATTAGAAGTTGTCGGAGGCTGGCTTAGTATATGGTGCATACTTAAGATAAGCACCTTGCACTAATCCATACAACCCTTATGGTGATTTTAGTGGTCTTAGACCACCATAGAAAGCTCTCTAACTAGTAGTTGTGGAGAGCAGCCTTCAGGCTTATTTTAAAGGAGCGTTAAGCAGCTTGTTTTAACAGATCTAATTATGTAGTGCAGGTTAAATGAAAAAGAAGTGTATATATAAAAATAGTTCTATTTATTACACAATGCTCACTAACACATTGGTATATCTCCTACAAGGAGATATAAACACAAATACACAAGAATACTTCAATTGTAAAATATAGTGGTCTCCAGGGAGAGACCAAACCATACATTAAGAAAGTGGAATGCGAACTGCGACCGAAGTCGGGACTTGGACCAGGAGACTCAGAGGAGCTGGGGACACAAGGAACCACCCAAGGTAAGTACCCAGGAACCCCACGGAGGCTGTGTGCAGAGTGGACACACAGACGTGTGTCCAATAGTAGGCAACAGGGAAGTCGTGGTCGCAGTTTTAAAGAAGAAGGACCCTTCCCAGTGGACACTGAAGAAACCCCATGTAAGACAGAAGGTTGGAGTCACCCCACCCGTGGATACCCCAGGAACCAGGATACCTACACCAGGAAAGCCAGGTGCATAGGTGCGAAGTGAAGTCGGAAACCGCCGTAGACCACAATGGAGGACTTCAGTGAAGAACAAAGGGGTAAAGGTGATGGCTAGATACAAGTTAAATATTCATATAAAGCATGTCAGGCCATACACATCTGAATCTTATTAATCAAAAAAACCATGATATAATACATTTAAATAGGCATAAACACTTAATAATGAACAACTGTATACTTTTTCTTTAACAAAATATGTTTTATTTCAAAAATGTCTTTGTTGTAAATATTCTTATTTTTTTCAAAATTATTTTTTTGAGATATATATTTTTTGGAGGTACTGATATTTATGTTTTCGATCTCAATTCTACAAGAGTCATATACACAATTATATGCCTATATAAAAGAAAATATATACATATATACAAAAAACAAGAAGTTATACAAGACAACAATGTACATAGAGTTAAAATTCATTGCAGAGTAATGTGCAAAAAAGCATTTCAAAGGCTGGCGGTAGATGAAAACTACGCGCGTTTCGGCATGTGTGCCTTCTTCAGGAAAACCCCGCTCAACTTTATTCTTTTTATGGTCTATTCAGAAATAATCTTTGAGTGTGGAAATAAAGATTCTTGCTCCTTTGGTCCAGGTCCAGGAGCTGACACTCGGATATCCGAGTTGCTACAGGACATAAAGCATTTCGTAGAGCACAGCTCCAAGGCACCACCAGTCGACTGTCTGATTATAGGGCTACTTGTGGAGAACTTCCGGGGCAAGGTAATGGTCTGCAAATCAGCACAACATCTCTCATCCCTCATTGATCTTTTACAGGTATGTGCCCCTTAAATTTCGGTACTTCCGGATCGTGGAGAGCAGCCTTCAGGCTTATTTTAAAGAGCGTTAAGCAGCTTGTTTTAACAGATCTAATTATGTAGTGCAGGTTAAATGAAAAAGAAGTGTATATATAAAAATAGTTCTATTTATTACACAATGCTCACTAACACATTGGTATATCTCCTACAAGGAGATATAAACACAAATACACAAGAATACTTCAATTGTAAAATATAGTGGTCTCCAGGGAGAGACCAAACCATACATTAAGAAAGTGGAATGCGAACTGCGACCGAAGTCGGGACTTGGACCAGGAGACTCAGAGGAGCTGGGGACACAAGGAACCACCCAAGGTAAGTACCCAGGAACCCCACGGAGGCTGTGTGCAGAGTGGACACACAGACGCGTGTCCAATAGTAGGCAACAGGGAAGTCGTGGTCGCAGTTTTAAAGAAGAAGGACCCTTCCCAGTGGACACTGAAGAAACCCCATGTAAGACAGAAGGTTGGAGTCACCCCAGGAACCAGGATACCTACACCAGGAAAGCCAGGTGCATAGGTGCGAAGTGAAGTCGGAAACCGCCGTAGACCACAATGGAGGACTTCAGTGAAGATGCAGCTGGAGAAGACTGAAAAAGAGTCCGGGGAAATCCAAGGGTGGATTCTTGAAGAGGAGAACCTGTAAGCAGAGGGGACAGTGTCTAGGCCACTCGGAGGTGACCAGGAGGCACGGAAGAGCAATGCCCACCAATGACTGATGGTTCAAAGGAGTTGACAGTGACCTTGTCGCTGCAGCTGTGAGGATCAGGTGACACTGAGGAAGACCAAGAGCTGTGCATGAGCTGTACCACGTCGGAAGTCGAGAACCAGGGGATCAGTGTTCGGCGGGAGCACCAACAAGCCTTGGCAGCTGCAACAGGCGTGGAAAGCGAAGAAGAAGCAACGTGGGGACCAGCAAGGTCCAAGGGACTCACCACCAGCAGGGGAATCAGAGCAGGCCCCAAGCAAGTAGGGGAGGCCACTGAAACAGAAGACCCTCAGGAGGACCCCCAGGCCGAAGGCACAGGCGTCGCAAGAGGACCTCGAGCAGCTCACCAAAAAGGAAGGCCCACGGTGCAGAGGAAGCAGTGAAGACGCTGTACTCGGCTGGAAGAGATGCTGGAGGCTGGAGCTTCTTGTATCCCGAAGATCCCTGGAGTGCAGAGCCAACAAGCCTTGGCAACAAGTCGACGAGGGGCACAGGGGTTCGGTCCCAGCGGTTCCGACGAGAGGTACTGGCCTCAAACTTGCTGAGAGGACAAGACAGGCCTCGAGGGAGTTGAAAAACCACCACCTGTGTTACTGAGCCTTTCGAAGTCCGTGGGACGTCAGGAGCAGTAGACCGGTCAGCTTCGTTGCGGTGCCTGCAGATGCAGAGGAGTGACTCCTTCACTCCAAGGGAGATTACTTCAGGTGTCCTTGATGCCCACAGGTCTGTTGAAGATCCTGGAAGAAGCATAGACAGAAGACGAAGAAGACTTGCAGAACAGCGAGACCAGGTGCAGATGCAGTCTCAGTTCCAGACAAAGTCCAAGTGTCCAGACGGTCAGAGAGTGACGTGGTTTCAGGCTTGAGCCTTGTCCAACAACAAATCTGAGGACCCACCCACAGGTAAGCCCTTAAACATGCTAGGAGAGGTGTTAGGACGACTCAGGGGTCCCTCCCAGAGGAGGGGCTGGACAGAGAGGATACTCCCATGTCCTTTGTCCAGTTTCGCGCCAGAGCAGGAGCCAAGGGCTCCCTGAACTGGTTTCAACCGAAGTATATTCAGAGCAGCCTGGTGGCGCTGGCAAGCGCCCCACCCCAGCCCAATACACCAAGTCCTGTCTGAGGAGGTGGTCACACCTCCCTGCGACAGGAAATCTATTGTTCTACCTTCCCCTGCTCAAGATTGGCTCAGCAGCAGGAGGGCAGAATCGTGTATGTGGTCGGCAGCAGCACTAGCTTGCTGTCAGACTCTGAAAGGCTGTAACCGGGAGAACAGGGGGGTACCCCAAGGAAGTCAGGGGGGGTAACCTACGGGAGCCCCCCAGTAAATGCAATCATACTTCCAACACTGGAATCGGTGTTGGGGTATGATTCCAACAAGTTTGATACCAAACATGACCGGGTTCGGTGTAGCCACTATATAGTTATACATCTCGTATTGACTGATGTCCACTATATGTATCAAAATGGCTGATCACACTTACAAAGCCTGGAGAATTAACTCAGGGGTTAGTAGGGGTGTCCTGCTCATGCAGGGGCACCCTCACACTTATAACCAAGCACCCTGCAATCAGGACTGAAAGGCCTGCTAGAGGGGTGACTTATAGGTGTTTAGTAACCTCAGATATAAGGAAACATATCTGTTGTGAGAGGTGCAAGCACCAACTTACACAGGCTGCAACGGCAGGTCTGCAGTCACAGTTTGAGTGGTCTCTCATGGGTGGCACAATACATGCTGCAGCCCATGGGAGACCCCTGGTGTACCTATGCCCTGGGTACCTTAGTACCATATACTAGGGACTTACAGGGGTACACCAGTAGCTAATTGTGGAGGTACAGCAGTACTTACCAAGTCAAATATAGGGAGGAAGCACAGTGACCGGGGTCCTGATTAGCAGGATCCCAGTCAGACTAGTCAAAAAACAACTGACACCAGCAAAAAGTGGGGGTAACCATGAAAGCAGATCCTACTTTCCTACACCCCCCCCCAAACCAAAGGAGATGAGACTAACTTTACCCAGTTGACTTTTGATTGTCTAAGTGGAAAAATCTGGAGAGTCCATCTGCGTTAGCATGGTTACTCCCAGGTCTATGTTCCACTGAAAAGTCCATCCCCTGTAGGGAAATAGACCAACTTAAAATTTTGGGGATTTTCACCATTCATTTGTTTTAGCCATAAGAGTGGCTTATGGTCTATATGACCAATGAAGTGAGTACCAAACAGGTATGGCATCAACGTCTTCAAGGCCCAGACCATAGCAAAGGCCTCCCTCTCAATAGTGGACCAGAGCTTCTCCCTGGGGGTCAACCTTCTGCTTATAAAAGCTACTGGTTGGTCCTTGCCAACTCTGTTAAGTTGAGATAATACAGCACCGACCCCTATCTCAGAAGCATCTGTCGGGACAATGAAGGTTTTGGAGTAATCAGGACTTTGTAGAATGGGAGAAGTGCACATGGCCTGCTTCAGGTGATCAAATGCCTTCTGATAGTTAACTGTCCATGAACTTTCTAAGGCATCCTTTTGGAGGTGAGATCATTAAGGGGAGACACTATGGACCCATACCCCGTAACAAACCTCATGTAATACCCAGTCAGGTCAAAGAAAGCTCTGAACGGAGTCTGGGTAGTGGGAGCAACCCAGTCTGCTATGGTCTGATTCTTGCCCTCCAATGGTTGAACCTGGTCTCCACCAACAAGGTGGCCCAAGTACACAACCTTGCTCTGCCCTATCTGGCCCTTTGTGGCCTGGATAGTGAGGCCTGACTTTTGTAGGGCCTCCAGAACATTCCTGAGGTAGACCAGGTGATCCTCCCAGGTGGAGCTAAAGACAGCAATATCTTCTAGATATGCTACACTATAGGCTTCCAGACCTGTTAGGATTTTGTTCACCAACCTCTGAAATGTGGCAGGTACATTCTTTAAGCCAAAAGGCATTACAATAAATTGACAATGCCCACTAGGGGTTGAAAATGCAGTCTTTGGTTTGGCATCCTCAGAGAGTTTGACTTGCCAGTAACCAGCAGTCAGGTCAAATGTACTGAGATACTTGGCTGAGGCCAGAGTATCAATCAGCTCATGTGCCCTGGGAACTGGATGGACATCAGTCCTAGTGGCGGCATTGAGACCTCTATTGTCTAAACAAAACCTCATTTCTCTCTTACCATCTTGGGTGTGAGGTTTTGGCACGAGGACTACAGGACTAGCCCAAGGGCTATCCGAAGGTTCAATGATCTCCAACTCCAGCATCTTTTGGACCTCAGTCCTGATGCAATCTCTGACATGGTCAGACTTTCTGTAGATTTTACTCTTGACAGGCAGACTGTCACATGTGTCCACTTCGTGGGTACACCAGGTGGTTTGACTGGGAGTCAGAGAGAACACGTTTGGGAACTGACTGAGGACCACCCTACAATCAGCTTGCTGCTCGTCAGTGAGGCTGGCTGCCAAGGCTACTCCATCAACTGACCCACCAACAGGGTCCTGAGAGAGGAGATCTGGCGGGGAGCACCACTCTCCTCCTCCTGTCCCTCATCAGTGGCCATGAGCAAGCTTTTGTCAGCCCTATCAATAAATGGATTCAGGCGGTTCACATGAAGAACTCTGTGAGCACTTCTGGGAGTGCATATGTCCACCAAGTAGGTGACCGCACCTTTTTTCTCAAGGATATGGTGGGGGCCACTCCATTTGTCTTGGAGAGCTGGTGGGGCCACAGGCTAAGAACCCACACTTTCTGTCCTGGCTGGTAAACAGCCAGTACAGCCTTTTGGTGATGCCAAGCTTTCTGAAGATCCTGGCTGGCCTCAAGGTTTTTGCTGGCCTTCTTCGTGTACTCAGCCACACGTGAACGCAGGCCAAGGACATAGTCCACAATATCCTGTTTAGGAGGTTTGAGAGGATGCTCCGAGCGCTCCTTAACCAGACACAATGGACCCCTAACTGGATGTCCAAACAGAAGTTCAAATGGGCTGTAGCCTACCCCTATCTGAGGAACCTCTCTGTAGGCAAAGAGAAGACAGGATAGTAAGACATTCCATTTTCGCCTCAGTTTTTCTCATGTCCCATGATCATGTCCCATGATCATACCCTTTCGGGTCTTGTTGAACTTTTCAACAAGCCCATTGCACTGTGGATGCTAGGGTGTGGTAAACTTGTAGTTTACACCACACTCTTTCCACATTGCAGTTATGTAGCGCGACATGAAGTTTGGACCTCTATCTGGCAAGACCTACTTAGGAAACCCCACACTGGCAAAGACTCCCAGAAGGGCCCTAGCTACCACAGGAGCTGTGGTGGTCCTAAGTGGAATAGCTTCTGGATACCTAGTGGCATGGTCCACCACGACTAAGATGTGACTGTGTCCAGATGCTGTAGGAGGCTTTAAGGGACCAACGTCTAGCCCTACTCTCTCAAAGGGATCCCCCAACCACTGGAAGTGGAATTAAGGGGGCCTTTGTAGTGCCACCTGACTTACCACTGGCTTGGCAAGTGACACAGGAGAGACAAAACTCCTTGGTCCCTTCAGACATGTGGGGTCAGTGAAAGTGAGGGACAAGCCTGTCCCAAGTCTTGCTTTGCCCAAGATTTCCTGCAAGGGGAAAGTCATGTGCCAGGGAGAGAAGAAGACCTCTGAATTTCTGAGGTATAACCAGGCTTGGGGTCTCTAAACTCAGAAAACAGAACCCCATTGTTCCAATAGATCCTATAGGACCCACTGACATTCCCTGCCTCCTCAGCAGCAGCTTGCTGTCTAAGATGTTCAAGAGAGGGGCAGGATTTCTGCTACAGACTCAAGTCTGCTCTGGAAGAGCCCCTGCCCCCAAGAACTCTGCTGTGTCAGGCCCAAGTTCCTCTGGGACAGTTCCTTCACAGGGGTAACATCATCTCCCTCAGGAGACTGGTCTTCACTGGGAGTCTGGGAGGAGGATAGTTCCTTACCCTTCCCTGCTCCTTCTCTTAGGAGCAAGTTGGTCCATTTTTCCAGGATCCAGAGCTCCCTTAGCGCCTAGCTAACAGCAAATGCACTGGCAGATTCCCATCATCTCTGCATGTGTCCTGAACTCCACTTCAGACCCGGCCGAAGTTTCTAAATCATTGCCCAACAGACAGTCCACAGGTAGGTCTGGAGAAACCACAACTCTTTTAGTTACCCCTCCCCAGCTGAGATTTACAACTGCCAAGGAATGATCAGTCCTGATATTGCTTGCATTGGTCGCTTGGTAAATTTGACCAAATATGATCTGATCAGGAGACACAAGTCAACCTGCACTTCTGACCCCTCGGGATTCTGGGTGTCATACTGCAGGAGCATCTCTAGGAGTTGCTCTTTGTGGGGGTCACTACCTGTCTTTATCTTCCTGGATGCAGACTGGGGTCCTGATTAGAAGGATCCCAGTCAGACTACTAAAAAAAACAGACTGACACCAGCAAAAAGTGGGGGTAAATATGAAAGCAGGTCCTACTTTCCTACAGAAGTGATGCAAACTATCCCAAATGGTGTGGGATAAGAAAGATCACACCAAATAAGAGGACAGGCAAGTGGTTTGTAATGCTAATGTAACGAAGGTGTCATAACACCAATATTAGAAAAAGTGAATTAGCACTGCAATTTAGGAGGCATTTTGGCAAAAGAAATCATACACAAAATTAAACAATGGAAAGTCACACTGGCTGAAAAGCAAATCTAAGTAGAAAGGAAAGGTGTTGGAGTTTTCTGTAACAACATAGCTTGTAGGGCCTGAGCTCGAGTATGATTAACAGAACGCCGGAAAAGCGTGCTCTGGCTGTTCCCGTCTAGTTCTCTGTTCTAGGCTAGTGAAGAGGAAAAGGGATTACTATTCCGAGAGGAGATGGTAAAATCCTTGATTAAATATGTACAGGCTTTTACAAGTCTAGATAAAGCGCACTATTCAATGTGCAGAGTACTTACATGGGACAGTTTTTATGGGAAGGTTGGAAGGAGAGGGCACCCTTTCAGCCAAGCAAAATATAAGTCCCAAGTGTCAGGATATCAAAATTATGGAATGTAAGATGAGACAAGAAGTGAGATTGTTGTCAAAGAAGGAGAAAGTGAAGTTGAGAGAATTGGCATAGGTTGTCGGCCTATTATCATCATCATCAATACAAGCGGTATTTACGGGACCTCTACATTTCAGGACCCTTCAGCGTATAAAGACTTTGGGTGTGACTAAAGGTTTGTGATATGGAGATATAATATGTCTGGGCAAGGATGTGAAAGAGGAGTTATTTTGGTGGAAGGAAAATTTGGAAGTCTGAAACAGACGGGCAATTTTTCGGACAAAACCAAATTTTATTCTGGAGTCAGATGCGAGCAATTCAGGATGGGGTGCCATATGCTCTGGGCAGGAGACAGGTGGTGTTTGGAAAGTGGTAGAAAAAGAGGAATAAATAAATTGTCTAGAGATGAGAGGGGGTTTGTTTACCCTCCGCAGTTTCATGAAAACGTTTAAAGGAAATTCTGTTTTATTGAAGATGGATAACAGAACTACAGTAACATATATAAACAAATTGGCAGGAAGCAGGTCAAAGAGACTTTCAGATTTAGCTAAAGAAATGTGGGAATTTTGCTTGGAACAAAAGATATGATTGAAAGCAAAATATTTACCTGGGATACACAATGTGGTAGTGGATTGGAATTCATGAAATATGTCAGATTACAGTCATTGGAAGTTAAGAGAGGATTATTTTCAGAGGATTCAGGAAATAATGGGTCCTTTGATGGTGGATCTTTTTGCCTCCCGATTGACTTTTCAGTTAACACATTATATAATTTGAAGACCAGATCTAGGAACAATAGCAGTAGATGCATTCTTGCAGGATTTGAGGAAAATGAAAGGGTATGCATTTCTCCCGTTCTCTACGATTCAGAGAGTATTGGTGCAGGTGAGGAAGCAGAGATGTCAAATAGTACTAGTCACACCTTTTTTGGAAAACACAGGCATGGTTAACAACAGTTATGGAAATTGAGACAGAAATACCATATTTAATAAAGTCATGTGCATGTCTTTTACAAGGAGCTGAGAAGGAAGACCATCCTTTAGTGGAGACAGGTTTACTCAACCTTCTAGTATAGAGGATATCAGGCATTCCGGTAGATTCCCAGGCCTTTTGGGAACAGCTATGAATTTACTCATTGAGGCATGGGTGTCAGGAACTATGAAGAGATATAGAAGTGCATGGCAAGTTTGATTACGGTGATGCGTGGAAAGGGATTTGGATCCCGTGGAAGCAGATGAAATAGGAGGTGCCAAATTTCTTGGTAGAACTGTTTGAAAAAGGGTTATAATATAGAACAGTTAATAGTTGTATATCAGCTGTTGCAGCAGGACAGTCATTAAAACAAGGAATGCCAGTGGGTAGAAGTCCATTGATATGCAGGGTGACAAAAGGAATTTGGTTAAAGAGACTGCCTAGAGCAAAATATCAAACATTATGGAAAGTGAATTTGGTATTACATTTATTTGAGAGATGGCCAAGCAACAAATACCTGGAAGTGAGAGAATTAACTTGGAATTTGGCAATGTTACTGTGTTTAATTTAACTCAGGTGAGTTTCAAACATAAGGGTGTCAGAAGTGTCAAATAGATTTTTTTAACCAGATGGAGTAATTTTCAAAATTTAGAAAAGAACTAAGACTATGCCTGGTTCAGTATTTTACCCAAGATGTGACAATTCTTCAAATGTGTGTATGGTTATATGTATAGAAGAGTCTGAAAGTAGAATTATGGACAAAAGGTGTGCTGGAGTGGATCAGTTGTTGATCTCATATGGAAAGCCTTTTAAAGGAGTTACAAATGCAAAAATTGCAAGATGGGTAAAGGCTGTAATGAAGGAAGCAGGTGTAGACATGTCAAAATTCACGGCACTTTCTGTCAGGGGCGTCAGGGCGAGTAATGTTTTTATGATGGGAAAACGTTTGGAAGACATTTTGAGAGCAGCAGATTGGTCTAATGATGATACGTTTAGGAGGTTATATTTCAAAACTGTAGAACGTTTCAAGTGGTGCTTTGAAAACCTTTGAACGTGCATAATGCTAGCCCCCTGACTTGCCATAAAAAGACGATTCTTATAGGTTAACTGAATAAAGAATCACAATTTTATGAAAGACAAGGAAGCTAGTATTATCCTGCCCACACCTCCCATAAGAGAAGGAGGTTACGTGGGTAGGGAAATAGAAAAGGTTTTACGAAATAAATTTAAGAAAATGTAATTGTTTAGAGTAAAAGGTTGTTTTACTGCAGTAAGTTAATGATTAAATTAAGAAACAGAGAGATTATTTTGATTTATTTTGCAGATAAAAAATATGGTAAAGAAGAACAAACAATATTGCCGAGAGGAATCAAACAAAAGAGGAGGAATATGGCAAACAAGGAGTATTTATGGGACGGAGGATTCTATGTTGCATTGTGATGTGTTAAAGTTCTAGTTTGGGAGCTTTTAAGAATGGCTGCTTAGAAGGAGTGAATAAAAGGTTAGTGCATAATGCTAGCCTCTTGTCCTTAATAAAATTGTGATTCTTTATTCAGTTAACCTTTAAGAATCGTCATTTTCACTCAAGTGTTCGAATACAAGCTGATAATTGCATTTAGAAGGCTTGTGGTAATGCCCCAGTCCTACTGTTTCCCCCAAAGTATACCACAGTTTATGGAATCTTACGCTGTTTTGAAGCCTATAAAAGCTATATACAGAAGATTGCCCAATTTAATGGTGGTTTGATGTATAAACATGGATAATACCAGTAATTTGTCTTTGATGCTACTACAGCTTTTGAAGCCAGTTTGATAAATAGGCATCAGTTTTGTTATGCTCGGTGTCGGTGTTATGCACATCTCCAAGTGCTTTAGTATAATTTGGCAAAACATTTCCCTTCTACGTTCAGTAAGGTTATTAGCTGGTAATTGCTTGGGAAGAGTGCTGGCCCTTTTTAGAGATGGGCACCAGGAAAGATCAGCGCTAGCTGTCTGGGACTGTATTTGCTTTCAAGCAGTGAGCAGAAGTGTTGACACTTCTGCCCATAAGCCAAAATTATCAGTGTGAAGTAGCACGGGTAGCCCGCTAGGACATGCAGACCCATCCTTACAAATATTCCTTAGAATAGTTTATCCTGCTGGTGGTGTCACAAATTAAAGTTGTGAAGGGAGAGACGCAGTTTATTCCATATAGGCTTTTTACATAATATGTCCATTCGTGCTGTGGTACATTTTATATGTTACTTCTTTTGTCTCCGTAAATTATTCTATTTACGTATTGCCAGTATTTCAGGTGATCATTAGACTGCCAAGCATTGTGTAACTGCACCCATCTGACTTCCTCTTGTTTACGTTTTTCATCCAAAATTAATTTCCTATAACTAGCTATTGTTAATCTAATTTCTTCACTTACGTTTTGGTCAATTCGCTTGTGTAACTACTTTGAGTAGATGATTAAGCATTTTCTATAGTAACTTCATTTAAATTTGAAAATCAGGTTTCTTCCATGAAACCATTTTGAGGCTTTGGCTTAAAGCGGCCTATTTAGATTTCCAGTATGGCAGACATGCTCCTTGGCATTAGTCCAGTTGATTCACTTCCTTCTCCCATAGAGAAGCCAAAGCTATTTTCTCGAAATATTCTGGGTAGTTATTATAGTTTGCTGATGATCATCTTATTCTCTTCAAAAGGCTAACTTCAGCAAGATAACCTAATAGAACTTGATTTGTGAAGCATTGATGATTGCAATTATATTTTTGTGTTGGGGTAGATGATCACTACCTTGAACCTGAATTATTCTATTGTTTTGAACTTCTGCACAGCAGCCAGTATATAATTCAGTACTGCAGTCTTGTTTGGTGAAAAGTGTGATTAAGAGCACAGGTTGTCTCCTGCAAACAGATCCTTTAAAATTTGCAAGCCCAATGCACTAAGTGAGGACATTAATTTTGTACCTAGGCTATCCAGTCTTTCAATGATAGTAGCCAGCTAAGGAATCTTTCAACATTTGTTGTCTAAGGCGGTCCCTCCTCTTGAATCGTCTCTGGAGAACAAGTTTACATTGAAATCTCTGCAGATTTTTTTTTTTTTTTAAAGTCTGCTAGTCCCCTCTTAATTTACATAGGCTATCCAGAAGTGACTGCACTGTCACCTTCTTAAGTGCTGCAGATGGGTGTACATACGTTACAAATTACCATGGTTTTAGGTACATGGTCAACTAGGTTAGGAAAATCTATTTTAGAGAGAACACAAAATCTACTTTAGACCCACACGAGTAAGGGTATAGTCTAAATTACCTTTGAAGTACAACGCAAGATACCCGGCGGGGCACCCCACCTTGCTTTTTTTTCTGCTGGGATTTATACTTCACTAAAACCCACCAAGGGACAGGATTCTAGGCTCCAAGTTTCTTATAAACAAACTAGATCATAACCTTTTATGTGATCCAGTAGGGCAGGGTTTGGGTATATTTTTTGCACTCCACGAATATTCCAAGAGATGATAATAACAATACGATAGGTCACCTTTTATTTAAATTATAGCAACTGTCATCAGCATTAGTGTTTTCACAGTGAGCGAGAGAAAAACAGATATAAAGTGCTTTATTATGCTCTAAACATGGTGCATGTTTCCATGTGCTAGGAATTCGCCTGAAAATCATCTGATTCTGCATGTCACACAGTGAGGGTTTACACAGGTAAATACATAGAGCGAGGAAACTGAACCATAGTAATTGAGAGGAGCTTCTTCTACGGCTTCGGGTGGCTAAGTGACTGTCACAAACCACTCATTCACTCCTCTCTAACAAATGAGGAAGGACCTCAATCGGAGTACCTTGGTTTTACCAGCAGATAAAATCTCCCCAGAGAAAAAACATTTCTAGGAGCAATGTTTTTCTACCCTCCAAGTTTCGATTTAAACAGAGAAGTCAGAATGTGTAGTTACTATTCATCAAAAGCCGACCTGGAAATCAAAAAACAGGGCCAAGCAGCCTTTTCCGATAGGCTTTAGATACTTTTATCAGGCTGTAATCGAATGCTACCTCTGACTCTTCGCTAAACGTTAGCGCCAAAGCTATTTCTAAGTTCAACTGCCCCTTCATATATGGAAACGATCAGATTTGTAATAGGGAAATTTCCAATTATTCTTTTTTCACATTTTATGGTAATATTTACTTAGTTTGTTGCTTATGTTCAGCACTGAACCTCTCAAAGAGGTTTGCTGTAGGAACCAACGAAAACACTAACAATATATTTATTTATCATATTCTTTATTCAGCAAATGCTACCATAAAAGTTCACATAGATACAGTTCACATAAAAACTTTAAAACAAAAATTTGTTGGAACCAAAGAAAACACTAAAAATATAACAAACCTCAGAGAGCTCTGGAATGCAAACTGAGCTCTTTTCCCCATTCATGCTTGTAATATATCAGAAATGTCTAACTTTGGCTTAATATGTGATCCCTGATAAACGTTTGCGTTCAGAAATCAAATTTATAGACTGATTGTGCAAGACTTCTAAAAAAATGTCTTGCATGGAAGGTATGAGTAAAAGTTGATAATTGCCAGTATTGTTTTCTTGAAATACATGTGCAATTTTGCAGTGACGAGCAAACTAATCAACAGGAATATGATGCATATGGGTGCACACAAAGTATGCATTTATAATACACATACGTGTACACCAACTAGCACTAGAAAATAGGTTAATTGCCAGTAAACAAAAGGGTGTATCTTACGGTTGTATTTAACATCTTTTGTGGATAACTGACACTGCACATGTGAATTACCCCCAACTATTTTAAAAGTTTTGCGAAGTGCTTTTAGCATACAATGAAAAACAGTTTAAGCTTGCTGTGCTGGTTAGAGTTATACTAAATTAACAACCAGCGGCAAAGTCATTGATTCTGGCTTTAATGTGTCTATGCCGGTAAACGCAGGCATTCACAAACACTTTTACATGCATTGAACGCACAAATGGTGTGTGCCGCACTGAACCCAGCCCTACTGGATTTGGCAATGAGAGGAAAAAGTGGCAAAGAAGGATTGTTTTTTACTAGAATTCACAGACAACTGGATGTGACAAATAGTGGGATGAACGAGTTTACTTTTCAGATGTAAAATAGCCCCTCGCCCATTGCAATGTAAACTAAAAGGCAGACTGATACACACACCATAGACCCAGTAGCATAAAGTGACAGTCGCCTCTGGGTGAAGTCAAAGCTCATTCTAGATACATTTTAAATAATTGGAAATAGGTCACGCCAGACATAAAAAAAATCAAGCTGTTTAAGCACAGCCGAGGGACCTGGAGAGTGTGGTCATTGACAGATCTTTTTACATGACGCACATAGGTCGCAGTATCTCGTGGGCCGCATACACATCTCTCCTCGATGGAGCTGCTCAAATGACTTGGAGGGGGGCGGCCCCAAAAATTAGAAGAAGCTCCCTCCCGTGCAAATAGGCCACACAGTGGCAGTCAACATGCCAGGATTATCAGCAGCTATTATACCAAAGGTACCCACCCACACAAGTATGTCAAGTCCTACAATAAACCCAAGATGTATTTAGCACCCAAACTACGCCGTATCATAAAGGTAGAAGAAAATAGTAACGGGCTGTAGGGAAGAGTCGCTACTGACATAGTTACCATGTATAACTAGCGTCAGCATGACTTTAGCAGCACATGGTGGTCGCACTTTGCATAGTGCTATGTTCAGATGTCAGTGGACCGCCAGGAAGCTACTCTCTTACACGTGCGCTGTCTGAAAGCAGAGCACAGTGACTCATCGCCAACGGCGGTGACCTTGTCGGATACACGCCGAGCAGCGGAATATCAGGATCGAGGCGCGCGGCTGCCACGCGTTCCCTTAAGCCTTCGTACTAATAAAGACTGTGCCTCGAGACATGCATGGGCTGTCCACTGATTCCTCTCCACGCCCTGGGTGCCAATCCCTTAGGCCTCAGGCCTCACCCCCTGCTGAAGAGCAAGAGGCACCCACGCGTCACATGGGGAAACAGACGTACCCTAGACGTCTCTTTACATTCAACCGTCTATCCTCGCGCGCGGCGGTTCAATCAAGTTAGACATCTCGCGCTTAGGTCAGGCAGCGCTAGCTTTACATTTTTTTGGCACACCACGTTGTTTTCCTTGACAGTGGATGCGCCCACAACCACCCTGTACAAATGGTACCTCCCATGTACTCACTTCTCGTCAGCCACATCCTTGTGCTTAGTGCTGTCAGTCGAGTCCTCTGAGCTCCCTTCGGTCTTGCTGCAGAACCTCCTGACGGAACAAAGCAGCGGCGCCCTCTGTCCCCAGGAGTCCCCGGGACAGAACGGAGCGAGGGCGGGTGGTGACCCGGCATTCTCTCTCACCAGCCACTGTGCAACAGCGCTAGCTCTCAGAGTGGGCTGTAGCAACCCCCGAAGGAGCCCCACCGAACTGCCCAGACGCAGCATACCGTCTTTGCTGTAACGCGCAATAAACACGTCTGTAATTAGACAAAGCACTAGCCGCTAAGCAAGCTCACTACAAGGTTGACATGCAGACTTGTATTACGATCCATGTATAAGCAATATCGAGCCCGCCCTTATCCCTCGCCCATTGGTCGTTAATTTGTAGCTGTCACCATAGCTCCGTTTAGATTGGTTGTAGTCCATGAATCCCCCGCCCTCCTCTGACGTTTAACGTCCAATGTGATGTCACTTCTGCTGCGGCGTTCTAGAACTGGGGAATAGGAAAGTCAATGTCGTCACAGACTGATTCAAGGATTGGAATAGCACGACCTGTTGCACCTCTTCTTTTTCTTGCCATTGAGAATGGGTTTCGAGTGTTCGATGCAGCTGAGAGCCGCGTTGTTTCCCGTGAAAGAGCAGATTTTTTTTTTGCAGTTTTACATAGCGCGAAGTCGACCGGAAGGTATTGGAGCGCTTTACATGACCAGCACCAGTTGCATTACACAAGGACGCATTCATTTTTGGTAGGCACGGGGGAGATTGAGTGATTGCCCGGAATCTGCAACACTAGGAATTGTCACATTGCTTGATATAATCCGCCAACCGCTAACACTGCCTCATCAGGCTCGAACCTGGTTCTCCAACTCCAAAGTCGACAGTTCTGGCCGTTACACCACATTCTCTATCCCAGGGGTAGTAAGCACTATATGCAATTACAATACAATTCATGGACCACATGTGATTTCCAAATAAAGGAGAAAACCTACTGACTACGGCATGATGTCCAATTTGTGAACTCTGAGATTTACGAAGCAGTGTTACTGGTTGGTGGGTTACACCCGGAAATTTGACAATTCCTAGTGTTGCCGTGCCTTTCGGAAACATTCATGACTAATTTTAGGGGCCTGCGTGTCTCGTGCTGGAAATGGTCATAACGAAAGTGAAAGCTTCCGGAAGCGAACAGGCTGCTGATCTTTTTTTTTTTTTTTTTAGCCAGAATTTTTTCCAATTAACAATACAAAGGCAAATACAAAGGTAGTTCAAAATCAGTACCTGTGCAGATACAGACTTATACAAATGCGTTACATGAGTAAGAGACATTCCTCTGGGTGTGGTTGTAGCAGTAAGAACAGGTTGGCCAGGGAAGTTGGGGAAGGAAAGAGGTAAGGGTGGGGGTAAAGCCAGGAGGGCACTGGACACAACGCCAACCGTAACTATCACCAGAAAGAAGTAATATGGGGGACTAGGGGGTTCCTCCAGCTACGCGTCGCCGGGCAGGCAGCGGCGATTTCTGCATGAGGGCAAGGGAGCGTCGCTCCCCGCCTGCTGCGGCCGCACTAAATGTGAAAAATTAAAGGGCAATGAAATTATTTCTGTAGGAAAGTCCAGCAGCACATGCATTAAAATAAAAGGAACTCGCAGGTAAGATTAGTCCACGTTTAGTTCATGAAGTGGGCAGTACAGCATCCAAGCAACGAATGCCGAACCGTTACAACACTATGCATATATATCCCCCAGCAGTATTCAAAAGATGCCCCATTCCGCGGAAATACAGCCAACCCCCAGTCATTATATGAACTACAAATGAGCACAAAAGCCATGCACTCGTGTCTACTTTAAACAACACAAAAGAGAACAGACACTCCATACACGAGCGAGGGGGAACGAGCGAACGCTCGCTTGAGAAACTCACGAGGAACCCGCACTCGTGTATACAACACCCCCCCCCCCCCTTAAAAATATAGATATATTTTTTTACGTTAGAACAAAATCCTTCAACCTCATTGGTAATCGGCGTGCTCATAAACCTCTGGAGTGATCACTGACAACAACACTACTTTTGCTACTTGAAGACTCAGAGTCACTTGTGCACGAATTCTTGGAGTGACCATTCTCATGAACATCTAAAAAAAGTTTGTGGCATGATTGTCATCAGACCATATCCTGACCTTGTATAATGACACTGTGCTGAGATTCCATACTCCACAACCCTCCACACTCACATCAATCTTGAAAACTTCAATAACTCGTACCGGGTCAGACCAGTTAGAAAGCCCCTTGCTCACTACAGTACCCTTCTTTAGGTGCACCATATCACCCACTTGCTTTCCTCCTACTCCTTTTCTTCTCTGCAAATCTTCGTTCATCCTGGTTTTATAAGCTTGCATTTTAGTCCAAATGTCCTTGAAATCTAGTTCAGCAATGTCACCTTGTACTACTTTCTTGCTTTTCAACCACCACAGCACTAACTTAGTACCTGGTTTACGACCTCTCAACAATTCAAAAGGGCTCACAGACGTAATTGAATTAGGATAAGGCCTATAAGCTAGTAACATAGACGGCAATGCATTCTTCCAACTTAGACTCACTTTGACAGACAACTGAACAGCCTCTTTGACCATACGGTTAAATCTTTCAATCTGTCCATTTGCTTCAGAATGGAATACAGCGATCCTTTTGTGAATAACCATACACTTATCCAAATAATTCTCCATTTGTTTACTCACAAATTGAGGTCCATTATCTGTTACAAGTTCCTGAGGAATCCCTTCTCTACAGAATACCTCATCCAAGAATTGTATAATCACTTCAGAAGTAATATCCTTAACCATTTTGATCTCAGGCCATTTGGAAAAATAGTTTTTTAAAACAATTCCAAGGGGGCGTGGGCAAGATGGCGGAAGGGTGAGACGTGCCTTTGAGTCTCTCGGCTCCCCGCCGCAGGCCTATCCGCCCAGAATTGCTCTATCCGAGGGTGGAGGTCACCAGAGCACCCCGCTTCTCTGCTGTATCAGTGGGGGCGTTTCAGTGCTGTGGATGCCGCCTTGGTCCCACGGAGCGGATCGGCGGTGCAGAGAGCACTGAGGCCTACACATAGAGGGCCGTGGTGCATTTCTGCTGGCCGGCAGCTAGCGAGAGGAATCTGGTGCACCCTGCACGCTGGCCCGCTCTCTCCCCCTCCCCCCCCAGGTGATGGTCGGGCCGGGATTGCGACGGGCGGCACCTGGAGTGCTTCGATGCCCTTCGGCCCCCTGAGGAGCAGAATCAGAGAGGGGAGAAGATCCCTAGCTGCACAGGCCCGACGGTGGCCAGCGGAGCGATCCGGCCGTGGTGCACCTTGGTGTGAAGTGGAAGGAGCGCCCGGGGGAAGACCCGGGACCCTCCGGAGTGGGGAGGGAGCCGGTGGCCACGACAGGGCCACCCATGCGCCTCCTGAACACTGCAGGACGATCCCGCCTGACGGAGAGGGGAGAGTGCAGGCGACCCTCAGTGAAGCAGGCCCAGGGATACCAGCTGGGCACACGAGGAGGCGGCCCACTGCCTGGAGTGACGGTGAGAACGTTCCGGGGGGGGGGACCTGGCACCATGGGAAGTGCCTGGAGGACCACGGAAGAGGCTCCTTGAACTGAAATAGAGGGGTCAGGAGAGAGATAGGACAGAGCTCCAGCACACACTTCCCTAAGAGAAGGGAGGACACACCGCTCCCCTCCCGGCAGGCCCCAGGGACACTTGCCTGCTGACCCAGCGGTGTTTCAGCATTCCCCAAGGATCCAGAGCCCCTGCTAACTGGGTTACGCTGCCCAGGTGCCCCACACACAATCTATCCTTGCTCGGATCATGTCGACCACCGCCATGTTGGGTTTGGAGACTCCCTAAAAGACTGGGCGTTACCCGGGGCCCCCCAATCACTCTTGTGGCCTACCGTCTACTGGATACCCTGCTCCCCAGGAACAGTGCCTACTAAAACCGTGGTGCCACAGCACTGTGGCTTACGGAGGAAGGGAGCACCACCCCCGGCCCTTTGACGACCACGGAGGCCCGGCAGCGGATGTAGACCCTCCCTAGACCCGTCGCACAAGCTTCTGGATCTATCAGTCCCACCCGGAACGGTACAACAGGAGAAACACGAGCACTGGAGGAAAAGAACCCTACGAGGGCCCCATGCTTACCGAGCCTATAGCACCGACTTCTGCGGACCCATCAACTAACGAGCCGGAAAGGGCTAGCAACGGGGCTTGTCTTGGGCCACCACAGGGGCCGAGGAGCCGAATCCGGGAAGACAGTCTCACTCTGGAAGTGTCCTCTGGGTTACCGACAATACTGGCCAGGGCCGTCCCTTGGAGCACAGCTCGCCTCCCAACATGGCGCCTGCGAAAGGAAAGAAGGATCACACTCTTAAAGACATGCTTCTCAAAACCACATGGGCCCAGTCGAACGACGCCACACCAATGGCGTTTGCGGAGGGGCCTGTTAATATGGGTGCGCCAGAGGATCCAGTCACCCGCCCCTATCTGGAGTCGCTCTTTGCAGCATTGCGTGAAGATCTTCAGTCCTTCAAGAAGGAGCTTACACAGGAGCTTAAGGATACCCGGTGGGACCTGGACTGACTCGGGGAAAGGATCTCCACACTAGAAGGCCATGAGACAAGCAGGGAAGAGGAGAGAGAACAATTGCAACAAAAAATTCTCCGCCTCAGAGACCAACACTTGGACCTCCAAGCACATACAGAAGATTTAGTGAATAGATAACGCCGAAATAAACATTTGCATAAGAGGTGTACCATCAGGAGTAGAGGGATCAGACATCTCCGCTTTCATAAAGGAACTCTTTAGATCTATCCTGGAGACCACAGAGGGGGAGGATATTATGCTGGACATAACACACAGAGTGGGCCCTAAACGTTCACCTAACGCTCCACCATCGGATATCCTTACCTGTGTACACGACTTCCCCCTGAAGGAACGTATCCACCAACGCGCGCGAGAGAAGCATCCACTGCAGTTCCAGGGCTGCCACCCAGTCGTATATCATGACCTAGCAGCCATGACCCTTCAAAAGCACAAAGCTTTCCACCCAATCACTACACACCTTCGAGCAGCGGGAATACGATATAACTGGGGCCACCCCTTCCGCCTAATCTTTCGTTATAAAGGGAAACTGCACCAAACTAGATCATTGGAAGAGGCTTGCCAAATTTTGGACTTGGCAGACACACCTCTTGAACCCACACAGGAGGATGCACAAGACCCCGACACGAGGGGCAATCGAGGACGAGAAACACAAGGCCATTCCCTGTAGAGCTCAGACCGGACGCTGAAACTGTAGCTAGAGAGAAACAAGCTGTTATTGACTCTCAGTCCCAGGACTCCTCAATGTCTCCCTAATGTCTGGGTCCTGCACTACAGTTCATACTCAGCAATTTCCCTGAAGTGTGATGCTCCTCTTCTGTATCCACACCTAACTTACTACAATGCTTTTTGCTCTGGGTTAGGGTGGGCCGGGCGGGGGTGGAAGTAGGCATCCACGACCCACTTCGAGAACATTCCATGGACCCACGGGGTATGGACTTTGTTATTACATTAGTTAGACTTAATTATTGTTTACCGCCTTAAAGTTGGGCGATTCATTGTTTTTTGTTGGTTGGACCCGGGTACTGCCTATACAATGTCCTGATGTTGCCACCCTTAATGCCAGATTTCACTACACACCTACCCATACACTCGCTTGGTCACCCCAAAATGACCCAAGTAGCGTTAGCCCTCTCACTACTCTATGTCAGACCGCTTAACAATCCTTACATTGAATGTTAAAGGCCTCAACCACTCCTTAAAAAGGAGCGCCATCTTATTGTATCTGGAACAATCCGGTGCCCACATTTACCTATTACAAGAAACACACCTCCTCCCAAGGGATGAACATAGACTCCGTTCCAAAAACTTTCCCCAACAGTACTTTTCGTCCCTCTCGAACAAAACCACAGGAGTGGCTCTCCTGATCTCCCGGCTTTTCAGAGGCAAGGTGCTCTCCAAAGAGGCCGAGATAAAGGGGAGTATGCAGGCCTTCTCATTACAAATCGGCCCAAGAATCGTCACGTCACCTTATACACGCCCAATGAAGGACAGGAACCTTTCCTTCGGAGGGCTCTGACGGAGGTTCTGGGATCCCAGAATCGATCACTCTTAGTGGGGGGAGACATCAACCTCATCTTTGATAATGATCTTGATAGGACAGCGCAAAGACATGGCCAGACGGGTGCCCCCTTCCAAGGGGCGACTACAATGGTTTCAAAGCACAGGCCTCACAGACATCTGGAGGCACACTCAGACCCGAGACTACACATACTACTCATTCACACACAAAACCTGCGCCACGCTGGTCTATCTCCTGGTCTCACCAGAACTCACTACTAGAGTGCAGCGAGTTACTATTGAACCCAGATCTCTCTCAGACCACGCGGCGGTAGTACTCACAATAGAGATCCCTAAATACAGCCCATACTCCAGAACCTGGCGCCTGCGAGATAGCCTCCTACAATGCCCTGAAAATGTAAAATAGACCTCGAACGCCATCAACAATGATTTAGCTATCAACGATACCCCGGGCATGGCCATCTGCACGCTGTGGGGCGCCCTAAAGGCAGTGATTAGGGGAGAATCAATTTCTATGTCGGTGGCTGAAAATAAAACTTGCTGGGATAAAAGGCAGCGTCTTTCCCTTCAAGTCGTAGAACTTGAACATGTCCATAAACGGACCGGAGCCCCCAGAGTCTAAAGACAGCTAGAAGCCACCAGAGCTCAACTGGCCAGTCTAGACACTGACAGAGCGGAATACACTGCACTCCGTCTTAAACACCAATACCATATTGGTGGAGACAGATGCCGGCGACTCCTGGCCAACAGATTGAGGGTCCAAAGACAGGAGCGCTGAGTTCAAGAGGTCATGGACTCTAAGGGCCAGGTACAGAAAGAGGACACCCAAATAGCAGAGGCATTTCGAGAATACTACAAGGAACTCAATGAGGCTCAGACCCTACCGTCAGAGAATATTCCGGCCTACCTCAAGGAGGTGCACACACCCCTCCTAACCCCAGAACAGAGGTACGATCTAGATCGCCCTATTTGAAATTGAAGAAGTCACCTCTAGCATCGCCCGTCAACAAGTATCTAAATCCCCCCGCCCGGATGGCTTCCCAGCCATCTTTTACAAGACCTTCTACAAAACTCTTGCACCCCTTCTCACCTGTCATTTTTAACAAACTGGGGAGCTCGGCAGTCCTTCCTCCTTCCATGCAGATGGCATCAATAGTGGTGATTCCCAAGCCAGGGAAGGACAAAACACAATGCCCGTCATACAGGCCAATCTCCCTGTTAAACGTGGACCCTAAAATCTTTACGGGTATTTTGGCATCCCACCTTAACCCACTCCTCCCGGGACTTATTGACCCGGACCAAGCTGGATTTGACACTCAAAGCCATTGCGGAGACAATACGCGCAGGGTTCTCCACCTCATAGACAAGGCGTAGAGACATGACCAGGAGCGAATGCTTCTGGCGGTGGACGCTGAGAAGGCATTCAATAGAGTGCATTGGCCGTACCTCGAGGCCACATTCGAGCAATTCGGCCTTGGAGACAGGTCTAGAGGCTGGATCTTCAGTACTTATGACCACCCTACTGCCGTAATCCGGGTCAATGGCCATACGTCTACCTCTTTCCCAATAACCAGAGGCAACAGGCAGGGATGCCCCCTGTCGCCATTACTTTTTGCCTTATACATGGAACCCATTGCCTATAGAGTTCGATCCAACCCAGCGATAACAGGGATCAAATTTGGCGGTGATCACCACTCAATCAGTCTGTATGCAGATGACATGCTGGTGACTCTAGAGACTCCGTCCACCTCCCTACCAGCATTTCTTGAAGAACTAAAGACATCGGTTTTAAAATTAACATCAATAAATCTCAGGCCATATGCCTGACCTTGCGACACCACACGATGGACAACCTCAAGCAAAGATTTCCTCTCCAATGGGCCCCGTCACACCGTACCTATCTAGGACTCCAAATCGCCCCTACCATCCCGATGACAGTAGCTCTTAACTACCATGCCCTGACTCGCCAAGTACGCTCTGACCTTAACCGCTGGCGGCACCACTCCTTTTCCTGGCTGGGGAGGATCGCAGCAATAACAAGCATTGGAAATGCAATAGGTCTCGCATTTTTTAAGTTCGACCTATTGGCATTGTAAATGGCAATGTCGGTTACCTACTAAGGGAGGATGGAGGGAGCAGTTGGTGTCGGAGTGCCAAAATGCTCTGTTGGAGAGTGACTGGCCAAAAGTAAACCAAACAAGCAGCGACTTTTAAAATTGTGTTTAGCCAGAACTTTTGGCTATGTTGTAGAGCATTGTGGCTGCTGTGCATTATGTTGAAAAGTTATAATAAAAAGTGTTAAGCATTTTTGTTACCTTTATATAAACGAAGACGACATTATATACAACTGAAAAACCTGATTAAAAAAGATTTTAACATAAAAATGTATTCTAGTTTTTTTGTACTTGCACTGCTGGCAACTTCTTCCTGCCTGTTCTCATGCTTGTTTGTTATAAAAAAATTGTTATGGGGGAGCGTGACATAAATAACTGGGGAGTGGAGGTTGGAAAACAGTAATTTAATTAGAACACGAGCAGCGGACGGACACTAGGGGAGAATCAACAGATGCCAGATTCCAAGGCCAGATTGACGTGATGCTTAGGTGGTGCGCTGATGCAAAATGGTGGTGGTGAATGATGTTTGGTGCTCAGGGGGTGACACTATATGGTGTGGATTGGAGGTACGTTGTGGATTGTGGAGTTGAAATATGTTGTTTGGTGTGTAATTATGCGGTGTGTATTGGAAATGTGTGGAGTTGAATTGTGTGGCCTGGAACTGTGGTGTTGAGTGAAATTATGCTTAGTGAAATTGTGTCATGGTGTGGAGTGCATTTATGTTGATTGGTGGTATGTGGTATAGAGTGCATTTATGTGGCGTGTATTTATGTTGCATTGAGTACAGTGCAATTATGTGGCGTGTAATGATGTGGCACTGAGTGGTATTATGTGGAGTGTATTTATGTTGCATTGAGTAGAGAGTAATTTGTGGCGTGTAATTATGTGGTACTGAGTGGTATGTGGAGTGTATTTATGTTGCATTTAGTAGAGTGTAATTATGTGGCGTGAAACTATGTCGCACCGAGTGGTATTTTGTGGAGTGTATTTATGTTGCATTGAGTAGAGTGGAATTATGTGGCGTCTAATTATGTGCCACAGTGGTATTATGTGGAGTGTATTTATGTTGCATTGAATAGAGTGTAATTATGTGACGTGTAATTATGTGGTACTGAGTGGTATTATGTTGAGTCTATTTATGTTGCATTGAGTAGAGTGTAATTATGTGGCACTGAGTGGTATTATATGGAGTGTATTTATGTTGTATTGAGTAGAGTGTTATTATGTGGCGTGTAATTATGTGGCACTGAGTGGTAATATGTGGAGTCTATTTATGTTGCATTGAATAGAGTGTAATTGTGACGTGTGATTATGTGGTACTGAGTGGTATTATGTGGAGTGTATTTATGTTGCATTGAGTAGTGTAATTACGTGGTGTGTAATTATGTGGTACTGAGTGGTATTATGTGGAGTGTATTTATGTTGCATTGAGTAGAGTGTAATTATGTGGCGTGTAATTATGTGGCACTGAGTGGTATTGTGTGGAGTGTATGTTGCATTCAGTAGAGTGTAATTATGTGGCATGTAATTATGTGGCACTGAGTGGTATTTGGAGTGTATGTTGCATTGAGTGCAGTGTAATTATGTAGCATATAATTATGTGGCACTGAGTGGTATGTGAAGTGTATTTATGTTGCATTGAGTTGAGTGTAATTATGTGGCGTGTTAATATGTGGCACTGAGTGGTATTATGTGGAGTGTATTTATGTTGCATTGAGTAGAGTAATTATGTGGCGTGTAATTATGTGGTACTGAGTGGTATTATGTGGAGTGTATTTATGTTGCATTAAGTAGACTGTAATTATGTGGTGTGTAATTATGTGGTACTGAGTGGTATGTTGAGTGTATTTATGTTGCATTACGTAGACTGTAATTATGTGGCGTGTAACTATGTCGCCCTGAGTGGTTTTTTGTGGAGTGTATTTATGTTGCATTGAGTAGAGTGTAATTATGTGGCGTGTAATTATGTGGCACAGTGGTATTATGTGGTGTATTTATGTTGCACTGAATAGAGTGTAATTATGTGACGTGTAATTATGTGGTACTCAGTGGCATTATGTTGAGTGTATTTATGTTGCATTGAGTAGAGTAAATATGTGGCGTGTAATTATGTGGCACTGAGTGGTATTATATGGAGTGTATTTATGTTGCATTGAGTAAAGTGTAATTATGTGGCGTGTAATTATGTGGCAATGAGTGATATTAAGTGGAGTGTATTTATGTTGCATTGAGTAGAGAGTAATTGTGTGGCGTGTAATTATGTGGTACTGAGTGGTATGTGGAGTGTATTTATGTTGCATTTAGTAGAGTGTAATTATGTGGCGTGAAACTATGTCGCACCGAGTGGTATTTTGTGGAGTGTATTTATGTTGCATTGAGTAGAGTGGAATTATGTGGCGTCTAATTATGTGCCACAGTGGTATTATGTGGAGTGTATTTATGTTGCATTGAATAGAGTGTAATTATGTGACGTGTAATTATGTGGCACTGAGTGGTATTATATGGAGTGTATTTATGTTGTATTGAGTAGAGTATTATTATGTGGCGTGTAATTATGTGGCACTGAGTGGTAATATGTGGAGTGTATTTATGTTGCATTGAATAGAGTGTAATTGTGACGTGTGATTATGTGGTACTGAGTGGTATTATGTGGAGTGTATTTATGTTGCATTGAGTAGAGTGTAATTACGTGGTGTGTAATTATGTGGTACTGAGTGGTATTATGTGGAGTGTATTTATGTTGCATTGAGTAGAGTGTAATTATGTGGCGTGTAATTATGTGGCACTGAGTGGTATTGTGTGGAGTGTATGTTGCATTCAGTAGAGTGTAATTATGTGGCATGTAATTATGTGGCACTGAGTGGTATTTGGAGTGTATGTTGCATTGAGTGCAGTGTAATTATGTAGCATATAATTATGTGGCACTGAGTGGTATGTGAAGTGTATTTATGTTGCATTGAGTTGAGTGTAATTGTGTGGCGTGTTAATATGTGGCACTGAGTGGTATTATGTTGAGTGTATTTATGTTGCATTGAGTAGAGTAATTATGTGGCGTGTAATTATGTGGTACTGAGTGGTATGTTGAGTGTATTTATGTTGCATTAAGTAGACTGTAATTATGTGGCGTGTAACTATGTCGCCCTGAGTGGTTTTTTGTGGAGTGTATTTATGTTGCATTGAGTAGAGTGTAATTATGTGGCGTGCAATTATGTGGCACAGTGGTATTATGTGGTGTATTTATGTTGCACTGAATAGAGTGTAATTATGTGACGTGTAATTATGTGGTACTCAGTGGCATTATGTTGAGTGTATTTATGTTGCATTGAGTAGAGTAAATATGTGGCGTGTAATTATGTGGCACTGAGTGGTATTATATGGAGTGTATTTATGTTGCATTGAGTAAAGTGTAATTATGTGGCGTGTAATTATGTGGCACTGAGTGATATTATGTGGAGTGTATTTATGTTGCATTGAATAGAGTGTAATTATATGGCACTGAGTGGTATTATCTGGAGTTTATTTATGTTGCATTGAGTAGAGTGTAATTATGTGGCGTGTAATTATGTGGCACTGAGTGGTATTATTTGGAGTGATTGTTGCATTGAGTGCAGTGTAATTATGTAGCATATAATTATGTGGCACTGAGTGGTATTATGTGGAGTGTATTTATGTTGCATTGAGTACAGCTTTTACTTCAGTATTAAGTGCTAACAAGTGCTGGAAAAGTCTAGTCTTCATCAATTTTAGCATATATACAGATTACTGTATTACTATCTATAATTCACATCTCAACAAAACATTATAACGGATGTTAAATAGAACCTGCTGAAAACAGTGGAGGGGCACGTTCAGAGGACTTTTCACAAGAATCTAAAAATATACAGTGATATAATCAAAAGTAAAAAAGGAAGTGTGTGCACAGACTTTACAAGCAACCAAAACACTCAATATGCTCTTTTTACCAGCAACACATAGTGCAAGGCTTAACAAAGCAGGGGGTCTCCGTCAGTTCTTATAGCCCTTAACTGAGTCTGTTTATAAACATTCTTAATATTTACAGATAAACTAAAGAAATAAGGAGATTGTGAGGCAGAAGATTCAATTTCATTCCAGTTCAGCAATCAAGGTACTTCCAGTGCACACTTGACTCGCTAAAGGTAGCAATAGAGAGCAGAGAAGGCTGACCCCAGGGTGCGCTACATTGATAGCGACTGAAACACAGCGTAACAAGGTATTGTTAAATCTGTGTCTCTTCTACAGACAAGGGGCACAATTTAGAGGGCAATATGGAATGGAACGAAATCCTCAAATTAACTCCACGACTCGCAGTCCACACCATTTACATGCTTCGCTCCACCTACGCCCACCTTACATCCATCTCTCCACTGAGCCCAATCCTGCTGGCATCAATGCGACCCTCAGTCACATCATAGACCACCACTAAAAACAGATTGTCACAGCCAATAGGGCCAAAAGACGAGGCCTATTGTATTTGCCAATGCTCGTTTATATACCGGTTCATATCACACAAGCTGTTTATAAGCCCTGTAAGTAACGACTTGCTATTAAAACATCATCTAATTGTAATCAGATGTAATGGTCACTCCATGTCATCACTTCCAGCCCTGTGCTTTTGTGTGACCACCTAATGCATTCTGGGTGTAGTAGTCTTGTTTACTTCAATCTACCCAACTACATTAATACAGTCGAGGTTGCCACCCTACTTACAGTGGCACAATTCACTGGACGCCCCCGGCAACTTGCAATAGAAGTGGCTGTATGGGCCCTGGCGAGGGCTCCAGCGGACTTCAGAGCTTCTAAGCATGACGGCACGGCGAGCTGACTTTTCTTTCAGATGTCAGTCCTGTTCAGCAGGAACCTCCCTCATCAGTTTACAGAGCTTGAGGGAGAGCCCGGAGTGCAGATGTGCAGTGGAGAGAAAACCAGCACTGAAATCGGACACGGGATGCCGGAGACACAAGCGCCGTCCCAGACACGATCCCTTCCGGGGCAGTCGCTCCCCATTGGGTGCTGGGACACAGACGACCTGTCATGAGGCTCAAAACTCGAGCAAAAGTGCAACTCCGGGGGATAGTACCGTAAAGTGGGACAGAGGGCATTCCCCGCTCTGATTGCAGTGCTTAGAAAACACTTCAAGGAGCAAGACGTTTTTCGCCAGAGATAAGAAAGTAGTATATTTGGAAGCATGTTACGTGCTGGTTTAGAGCCTCGTTTTAGACCGTTAACGCTACACACACACGCCTGCCATGCCGTAGTTATCTGTTAATTTCACGTTCATGATAAGGAAAAAGCGGGGTGTATGTCCTTACGGAATGCTTCTAAAAAGGCTGTCAGAGCAAGAAAGAGAAGCCGAACATAACAAGCATCGCCCGAAAGGAAAGCGGCTGAAAAAAATATATATATTTGTCAATTCTGGGGCTCTTTATAAAGATGTAGACTTAAATGAAACAGTTCAGACAATGTTCAATGAAACTCAAACAGTGGTGCGCGCGCACCACAGAGGAGCGGGGGGGAGGGAGCTCGGCAGCGGCAGCGAGGCGAACGCGCGCTGCTGCGCGTTCTGGCCACCGTCGGGAATGGGAGGAGCGAAGGCGGGACATGCGCCCGCCTTGCCCAATCGCGTGCCGTTTTTTCTAAAAACGCACGCTACAGCCAATGAGGGCTTCTGGAAACAAAACCACACGCACGAGCGTGTGGGTCGTTTTCAGAAGCCCTTTCTAGAGGTCTCGCGCTGCGCGAGCAGTTCTGCGCACTGCAACGCTAGGCGCGAGACCTAAAAATGATGATCCTTCCCTGGATTTTGTACCTGTTCCAAGCCCTCCCAGTAGAACCCCCACTGGGCTCACTTCTTACCCTTCAGGACGAGGTAAACTGCTTTATCTGGGCAGACAAACGTCCTCGCCTCCGCAGAGATATCGCTTACCACACCCCACTCAAAGGTGGCTTAGGGGTTCCAGGTCTAACATCATACTACCAGGCTACCAAATAAAGAGTCTTTGTAGAATGGTCTCGTGCAGAGTCGGAGAAACACTGGCTGTTTATGGAAAGGGCCCTGGCGGGACAACCCTTATGGAGGATCCCCTTCCTCCCTAAAAAAGCTCGACCCCCCAATCTGTACCTGTCCTTAATCACCAAACCAGCACTAAATACCTTGGACAAACTAGCGTCCCAGAAAGACCTTACCTCCTTCCCTTCCCCTCTGACTCCCATAGTAGGGAATCCTGATTTCACGCTGGCCCTGAAGACCCAGCGTTCCACCGATGGAACCAACCAGGATGTAGATCAGTCAGACATCTGTTCGACACTGAGGCCCCATTCCATTCGAGTCCCTCCGTGCAGAACAAGGACTCCCTGAAAGCGAGCGTTAGCATTGTATGCAGATACGCCACTGGGTGATGCAAACAGCAGTTCATCCAGGGGCGCAACAACATCTCATACCCTTTGAACGCTGGCTGCTCTCAAACTCTACGAACTCACGCCTAATCACACACCTATATAGACTCATAAGCCCACTGAACACACCTACCAAATCCTCAGGTCAACTCCGCTGGGAGTCCGTGATTGGACGGAAGCTGACTTCGAAAGAATGGGAGGACATCCACTATCGCACTAGGCACACAGCCTGTAACATACCAGGGATCGAAACAGCGACAACGATTATAACATACTGGTACCTCACCCCTATCAGAATTCACAAATACGCACCATCCAGATCCCCGGACTGTTGGCGCCAATGTGGCTTCCCTGGCACATTATCACACATATTATGGGACTGCCCGAAACTAGCGCCATATTGGACAAGGGTCCTTAACGACATTGATACATACCTTGAAACTGAACTTCAGAGATTCCCTGCTTATATCCTTCTAGGTCTTTCCATTAAAATCCCGCAGAGGCAGGCAGATCGGGCTCGCGCTCATGGCATCTCTGCAGAATATACTGTCGCACTGGGCATATACCGACATACCAAGGTGGCTGCATAGATTGTTGTTCATTATGGGAATGGAGAGAGTCACCCTCACACTGCTAAACCAAAGCTCAGCTTTTCCCAAGCTTTGAAAACCATTTCTGAATCTCTTGACATCAGAATTCCATGAACTTACGTGCCCCAAGTATCTACTTCTATTGCGCCTTTCGGAGGCCCCTATAATTACCACTCCAAGGCACTGAATCGGGACATGGTTGGGTGGGTGAGTGTGACATAGTCGTTATCAGTTAATACAAGGCAGATCGGGTCTGGGTTGGGGAGGGAGGGGGGAGTTTTGGGGAAGTTAAATAATCATATGTAATGCATCCTGTGATCCACAGGCTATTTGGCTAATGTTATTTGCTATGATGGAATTCATAATAAAGAAATTCAAACCATAAAACAATTCCAAAAGTCTCCTGTCTTGGCAGAACAGAAAATGGACCAATAATGTCAAGACCTAATTTACACCAAGGTGAAGCTGGCAAAACAACAGGTTGGGGATCAGTAGTAAGTGCCTTGGCAGATTTATCACTATTAGCACACAGCTCACACATCCTTACTTGATGTTCCACAAAGGTATCAATACCAGGCCACTAAAAATTAACCTTGAGATGCCTTCTAGTAGCTGAAATACCAAAGTGACCCTCATGGGCAATATTTACAATAGATTTCCTTAGACCAAAAGGAGGAATGAACTTGTCCCCCCCCTCACAACAATACTATTTTCTACTGCCAAATCCTCATGTACTTTGAAATAACTCATCAATCCCCTTGAGAGTTTCCTCTCTTCTGGCCAACCCTGAACCATAGCAAAATCAGTACCAAGTAAATTAACATCCCGCACAGTATAAGCCACTTCGCATTCATCCATATCAACCTCATCGGACTCTTGCACTGGAAGAGGAAACCTGGACATACAGTCAGCGTGCACATTGGTTCTACTAAGAACATATTGTAAAGTATACTAAAACTCTACAATCTAGAAGCCAAGCTAGCCAATCTGGAAGACATAGTACTTCCACCACCTGGCGCTAACATATGAAGGCTTGTGATCAATTTTGATGATGAACTTTGTGCCCCATAAGAAGGATCTGAAAAGTTCAGCTCCCCATACACATGCTAATAACTCTCTTTCCTAATTACAGATATGTGTTTCTCCATTTCACGCAAAGTTCTCAAAGCATAAACTACTATCCATTCTCTGCCATACTCTTCTTGAATCAAAACAGCACCCAAACCACAACTGCTGGCATCCACCATGACAATGCAATGCTTCCCCCTGACAAACAGTTTGAGACACGGAGCATTCACAATCAAATCTTTCACAACAGCAAAAATGGCAGACATATTGTTGGTCCATTCGAATTTTGCATTCGATCTATCATTGATGCATAATAGGGAATGAATTTAGCATGGAATTCAACTAATCCCAGGAATGCTACTAACTGCTCCTTACAATTAGGGATGGGTGCTTTACTGCTATTATCAACATGAAACTTCTTAGGCTTAATTCCATCACCACTTATGCAGTGCCCCAAATAATAAACTTCCTGTTTCCTAAACCTACACCTATCTACGCATAAGGTTAGACCTTTGGTTATCAAAGCACTCAAAACCTTCTCCAGATTGCAATCATGCTGTCTCTCATCCTTACCAAAAACCAAAATATCGCCTTGAAAAGCAACTGTACCACTCAGTCCTTCCAGCGTCTCCTTAATTAATCTCTGAAACACAGAGGCTGCACTTGCCAGACCTGAAGGGATTCTGCAAAATCTAAATAGTCCCTCTGGAGTAATAAAGGCTGTTAGATTCTTTGATTCCTCATGTAACACCACTTGATGGTATGCACTGGCTGAGTCAAGGCACAAGAACACTTGTTCCCCCGCCAAAGTAGATACTATCTCATTCAAATTTGGAAGTGGGTGGGCATCCACCCAAATGGCTTTGTTAAGATTGCGTAAGTCTATGCAGAGGCGTAATTCCCCAGTGGATTTAACTGAAACCACCACCAGAGAGACCCAAGGAGATGAATCCACTGGTTCAATAATTTTCTTTTTGCAAATGTCTTGTAACATATCTTTCAGTTTGTTCCTGTAGGACAACGGTACATTCCTTACCCTGTGACGTGAACGAACAAAATTTTCATGCAGCTTAATACAATGTTTAAAATCCTGGTACTCCCCCAGTTTGTTGTTAAAAAGTTCTGGAAACTTGTGCTTTAAATTTTCCCCAAACTCAGAATCATCCCCAAATTTCATACCGCTGATGATACTATTAGGTACAGGTACTCCAATGGAATAGACAGGAGGATTTGGATCCAACTTAATTCCAAGTTTCTCTTGATGTGGCCAACCCAATAGAGATTGACCAGCCTTTGTCACATAAATGTTTCCAAACATACTGCGTTCCTGAAACAGTATATTGGCCCAAAGAAATCCCACCAGTTGAATCTTATGCCCTGTATACCCACTAGGAGTAACATCTGGTGGAATTAAGCTTTTGTTGGGCCATTTCGTTCTAACTAACTCATGAGCTAAAATGGTATACCAAGAAAATGAGCCTACTAAGACTCGTACACTCACTCCATCCACTACAATATCACATGCAGGAAATTTAGTAATGTTCAAGCCACTACTGATATTCAAAACAGTGTTTACATCTTGTTCATAGCCATCCGACGTAGCATCACACTCCTCATAACTTTGTTTTGCGTTTACTCTCCTAGGAGCTGATCTACAAACTTTAGCAAAATGCCACTTTTTGTTACATCTGGAGCATACTTTGTCTGTAGCGGGGCATGCTCTTGAATTTCCCAAATGGAAACTACTACTGCACCTGAAACAAAGAACATTTTTCCTCCCATCAGGTTTTTGCCATTTTGTCCTGACGTCTAGCTTTTGTGTACTCTCACTTCTCTGAACCATGGGCTTCTTAACCTTGTCTCCCTCTTTTACTATAACATGCATCTCAGTTTTCTCATTGCCTCTAATTTCTTGCACAAATTTCTCAGAATGCTCAATGGCTTTAGCTATCTCAATCGCAGCATTAAGAGACATGTCCGATGTAGTCCATAGTCTTTCCTGTATCTTCTTATTATTGGCTCGCATGAGAATTTGATCCCTCAAAACCTGCTCATACTTAATATGCTCGAAATCACAAGTCACCGCTAATGATCTGAGTGTAGATACAAAACTTTCTATGGACTCATCTGACCTCTGTTTCCTGGAATAAAATATGAAACCTTCCATAACCACATTTGTTTTCTTTCCATACCGTAATGACAACTGTTTAGACGCATATTGGTATGCGTCAATATTACCCAGATTCACTAAAATTGGTAAATTCTTGAATTCTTTTAAACCAATGCCTCTTAAGCAATGTTTTAATAATGCCAGTTTCCTTTCAGGTTCACATTCCTCCCCTTCCAAAACTTCAACATATGCTAAAAACATTGCCTCCCATGTTTCCCAATTCATGGGTGGTTTTCTTGGCATCGTGAGAAATTATGGTGGTGAAACAATTCCAGACATAATGGCACAATAATACAGGAATTCCAATAGGTAGTTCAGAGAAAGAAAAAAAAAGAAACAAAAATAACAAAAGTGGTCACCGTTGTCAAATTGGAGAGCTGGACACATAAAAGTATGAAGAAACACACAAGAGTCTTACGTCAGGAATGCGCTTCAATTCTAATCCACTTTTCAAATTAATGTAATCTCCTACAACACTCCTGCGCTGCATATAGAACAGCTAGAAAATAAAACGGTAACGATAGGGAGCGTACATGTGTTACGCATTACTGGCCGAAATGACTGAAATTAAACCGTAGGGTATGCCGGCAATACATGTAACCGTAACTCCAATGATGTCTTTGTCGGAGGACACAACCAATAACAGCCGCCGATACTTCCCAGGAATAGGAGAGAGGCTGCCAAAATCTGTGAACCAGATAATGCATTAGCCGGCGAGAGCAATCCTGTAAAGCCAAAATCACTGCTGAGGGGCAGATCCTAGAGCCGTTGCCCAATTATCATCCTAGAGCTCCGAAATGAAATCAGCAGGAAATGCAGTGAGCGGTATACCAACACATAGATTTGTGCTCCGATCATCGCCAGTGTAGGAAAGTCCAGCAGCACATGCATCCAAATAAAAGGAACTCACAGGCAGGTAAGATTAATCCACGTTTATTTCACAAAGTGGGCAGTACAGCATCCAAGCAACGAATGCCGAACCGTTACAACACTATGCATATATATCCCACACCAGTATTCAAAAGATGTCCCATCCCGCGAACATACAGCCATCCCCCCAGTCATTACATGAACTAGACACGAGCCCAAAAGCTGTGCGCTAGTGTCTACTATAAACAACAACACAAAAGAGAACAAAAATCCCATCCACAATCGCGGGGGAAAGAGCGAACGCTCACGTGAGAAACCCGCGAGGAACCTGCGCTCGTGTATACAACATTTTCATTGCCATTTTATTTTTCATGTGGTGCTCCGCAGCCACCAACCTGCCCCCAGCCGGGAGAATTGGGGGCGTGTACTCCTCTGCTGCCGATTGGCAGCACAGAGGACTGGAGCAGCTAGCTGGACGCTTCAAAGTATGCATGTTGGTTTGGTCGGCTCCCTGTCACTGGCCAAAGTTACATGCGCACTTTTCAGCTCTCCACCCAGCTGTGGAGAGCAAGCACAGGCATCCAGGGCCGGAGGGAGCATCCAGGCAGCCCGCTTCATCCAATCCTGGCGCTTCTCTCATGCTGGTTACCAGCATGAGAGTAGCACCAGGATTGGTTAATGGAACCTGCTGGAGCAGGGGCACTTGGAGCTGAGGGACCAGAGCTATGAGGATGTCGGACGTGCAGCAAGCAAGGTAAGTGACTTTTTTTTATTCGTTGCCACTCACTTTACGTGCATGCACGCACCCACCCACCACCCATTTGCCCGCCCCACCAATATATGTACCTGCCAGCCGCCCTTGCCGGCGGGTGCATGTAGCAACATCAAGATAGGAAGCCGTCCATGAAGAAACGTTCCTGGAGGGAAGGAAAGGAGGGGAGATGTCCCGCATTAACGCCCAGTAGAAGCAGGTGTCCATCTCTATATATGGAAGTGCTCCCGATCCAGAAGAGATGACAGCATACCTCAACAAATGCATGACCTTCCACCAACCAAACAGACACCTCCCTCTACCTCGCAGACACTCCCCGAATCGGCCGAGGCAACAGCGGAGGACCCTTCTTCTCACACCTGGCGGCCAAAGCTTAGAACAACCTTCCCCTGCACCTCATCAACACTCTATTGCTCTGGCAATTCAGGAAAGGACTCAAGACCTGGCTGTTCGAATGAACAGATCACCACGCAGCAGTCAGCAACTCCAGTGCCTCGAGACAGTCACAGGTGATTTGCCACGCTTTATAAATCCTTGATTGATTGATTGATCCAGATAAGGGAAGAGTTGGCCACCTTCAGAATGTAAAATACTCACCAACGGTGCTAAAAGCTTAGTGAACACACACATGGGGCAGATGCCAGCCCGAAGTGCAGGACCCGGAACTGGCAGTGGCTGCCCCGGACAGCGAATCAGAGAAACGTCTGTTGAGATGAATGCACCGAGACATGGAGGTAGGCATCCATGAGACCAATGAAAGTCAAGAACTTGCCCTTCCATAATAAAGGCAGAATCAATTGGAGAGACACCAACTTGAAAGACACATGAGGGATAAACTGATTGACCCCTTGAGATCCAGCAACGGGCGGAACTCCCCTGACACAATCTGCACCAGAAAAAGCAGGGAATAATAACCATGAGAAATCTCCCCAGGAGGAACAGGAATGATAGTAGCCTTCTGGAGCAGTAACTGAATCCCCTGGAGAAGTGCAGCCAACTTCTCCAGGGGGCAAGGAACAGGAGTCTCAAAAAAATGGCGAGGGGGAGTGTCGCTGAAATTTACCATGTATCTGTCTGAGACCACTTGAAAAGCCTATGCATCTGAAATCGTACAAGTCCAAATGTCCTGAAAGTACTGCAGATGACCCCCCACTGGCCGAAGCCTGGATCAGTCATACCTTGGGAGGGTAAACAGCATTTACCACGCATGCGAGACAACGCATGCCATTACAACACGGTCGTTACAACGACCGCGTTGTTACATCGCATAACTTTACAACGTAAGCCAGAACAACGACTTGCGTTAGGAGGCAGAAGGTGTTGGATTTAAAATCCAACACCTTCCCTACTGTTGCACAGATTGGAGTTGGAATAGTAAATTATACTATTCTAACATCCAGCGCCCCCTACAGCAAGTCGTTGTTCAGACTTGCGTTGTAAAGGTATTCAATGTAACAACGCGGTCGTTGTAACGACTGCGTTGTAATGGCATGTCTTGTAAATGCATGCGGACTAACGTGACATATTTCCTTGGGAGGGATGGGAGAGGATGTAGCAGCTGAAGAGTACCAGGATTTGTCAGCATTAGGGGTGCCCTGGCCGCCGCGACCCCTGCCTCGAAAGGGCTGGTGTTGCGGAGCCTTACCCCCAGCGGGAAAAGCCCGTTTGTAGCCAAAACCTCTGCCTTTAGCTACTGGACGAAAAGGAGCAACCAGTTTCCTATTCTCTGCTGACTTTTTAATCATCTCTTCCAAGTCACTGCCAAATACCTTGGAACCCGTAAATGGAAGTTTCAAGAGGATTGCCTTCTGAGCCGTATCCACCTCTCAATAAGGCATCCAGATGTTGTAATGGGTGGCTATGGCAGCGCTCGAACCTGCCGCAGATGCACAGAGATTGTCAAATGTGACATCTAATAGAAACCGCACCTGCTGCTCCATCAAAGCCGATAGGGCAGAGAAATCCGCACTTTCCTGCACCTTCTCTGCCAACGAATGGAAAACTTTGAGGAGGGACTGAATAGCATAGGAGGAGTAGGCATTCACACAGACTGCAAAGTTAGAGGCCACATAGGCCCGATTAACAGCCCCTTCCATCTTTTTGTCCACAGTGTCAGAGGGCAAAGCATCCTCTGACACCACTGCCCTCTCGGAGGATAACCCAGCCACAATGTTATTGATTTCCACCGAGGATGGTAACTCCTCTCCAAATTTATCCAGAGGGTAACGTTTCAGCAAGAACAGTGGGAATGACTGTTTTTCAACATCCTTCGATTCATTCGTAAGCACACGGTAAATGGAAACGTGCAAGAGCAAAGATTCCGGCTCAGTCCGCTTATACTGCAAAAAAAGTCATCCTCAGCTGGAGCCTGAGCAAAATCTGCAAAGCCCAAATTCTCCAGCAATGTTGCAGGATTTCAGCCAAATCTGCGCCCTGCACAAAACGGCCCTTAAGGTCATCCTCATCTCCCTCCACTGAAGGATCCATTCTAGGCACCTTTGCAGGCACGAAACCCAGCTTTCGTGCCTGCTTTCATCGCAACTGCAATAATGGCCTGGAGATCTAGGGTCACAGCTGCCCCAGCAGATGGCCGAGCCACCACTTTAATATCCTCAGAATCACTCATAATGTAGGGAGAGACCACGCCCCTATACAATCAAAGCTACCTGTAAAGCAGAGACAGTAGATGGAACGATAATGATCAGTGAGGTATCGAAACAACGGTAACCAGACCGGCATAGGTACAAACGTCTGAAAGAGCCGGCTGGAAGCCCTCAGTGCCTAAGAAAATTCTGGAGAAAATATAAAAACATTAAAATAAAAATACAAAGAACATGTCAAACATCCCCAAGGTCGTCACAGGCTGCCCAGCAGGCCACAGACGCCCCCTGCGGTCTCACATGCCCTGCATACAAGCATGACCACAAAAAACATAATTAAACCACTAAAGCAGGTCTTTATAACAAAAGAAAAGAAAAAAACATACCTGCAGCCAAGATGGTAATTGGCTTCAGAAAAAAGAAACAGTAAGTACTTCCAAGGATGTGATGTCTTTGTACTCATAGGTATGGGGGCCATCTTGGATTGTGAAGTGTTAGACCTGGCATCTCTTGGCGTGGTTACCCCTGGCTTTTTGCCTCTACCTCCTCTATTTTTGATGCTGTGATGGATTTCGTTTTATTGGCTTAGATGCTTTGGGCACTTTGCCACTGCTAATCAGTGTCAAAGTGCAAGTGCTCCCTGTGTAAAGTGTAATGGTAATTGGTTGTCCATAATTGGTATGTTTGCCTTACTAGTAAAGTCCCTAGTAAAGTGCACTATGTGTGCCAGGGCTGGTAATGCAAATGCTACTGGTGGGCCTGCAGCACTAATTGTGCCACCCACACAAGTAGCCCTAAAGAGAAAACTCAGGCCTGCCACTGCAGTGCCTGCGCGCAGTTTGCTAAACTGCCATGTTGTCCTGACAATTGCACCCACTTGCCAGGCCTTACCCTTCCCTTTCCATGCACATCAGACACCCCTATAGTAGGCCCAAGGTACCCCCCTGGGCAGGGTGCAGTGTATGTGAAAGGTAGGACATGTACTGAGGTGTGTACCATGTCCTGACAGTGAAATACTCTCCATTTCGTTTTTCACTGTTGCAAGGCCATCTTGCCCATAGGACAGAATGGGGAAGGCTGTGTAATATGTTTCCAGCCTATCTTCCCATAGGCTTAAGATAGAGAGGTGAAGTTTAGTGTGCCTGAATTCACAATTGAATAACACATCTTTTTCTGAAGGTGGTGTTTACATTGTGTGTTTAGAAACCACGCTTTTAGAAGTGGCTGGTTTTCTTGTTCTAACAATTCTGTGTGTCTCTTCCTGTTTGTGGATTGACTGTCTGGATCTGAATGTGATAGGATCTGGGAAATGTCGACCCAGGGAGGGGAGGTGAGACAGCAACAGGCTGACCTGCATCTGGAGTGTAGGGGGGAGGAGTAGCCCCTGGAGGTGAAGAGGCCTGGGCTGCTGCCATAAAACAAAGGCTCCATCTCCTGCTGAGTGATTGAAGATCCAGACCCCCACTATCAAAGGAAGACACCCAGGACTGGTTCAGACAGGGGTCAGTGCCCCCCTGAACACAAAGACTTCAAAGACATTTAGGGGTATAACTATGAGAGCTGAAACCCCTGAACGTTGGACTGATCAAGACTGAAAAGGATTGAAACTACTTCGTGGTCAAGAGGAACCTCTGCCAAGGAAGAAAAAGCTGAAGAGACTGAAGGAAAGAACTGACCCTTGCTGTGTGTTCTGGGGCTGGCCTGCAGTTTGCTGATTTAACCAAGGAGAGGCTAAGGGAGTTTGCTGTGTGCTGTGTCCCCCTGCTTGAGAGGACTTTGCTGTGTGCTGTGTCCTGAAGTTACTTGTCCCCAAGGGCCCGAGGAGAGCTGGCTCCCTGTTGTGGAAACTCAGGAACATAAAAGTTTCCAGGTGGGTCTCAGCGACGCTGTGTGCGTGTGCTTCGTGCAGCCTGAGACCTTCGTGAGGATTGCCCTGTGATCGTGGGCACCCAGAGTCCAAGTGAGTCTCAGCGATGCTGTGTGCGTGTGCTTCGTGCAGCCTGAGACCTTCGTGAGGATTGCCCTGTGATCGTGTGCACCCGGAGTCCAAGTGAGTCTCAGCGACGCTGTGTGCGTGTGCTTCGTGCAGCCTGAGATCTTCGTGAGGATTGCCCTGGGATCGTGTGCACCCGGAGTCCAAGTGAGTCTCAGCGACGCTGTGTGCGTGTGCTTCGTGCAGCCTGAGACCTTCGTGAGGATTGCCCTGTGATCGTGTGCACCCGGAGTTCAAGTGAGTCTCAGCGACGCTGTGAGCGTGTGCCCTGTTGCAGCCTGAGACCTTCGTGAGAATTGCCCCGTGACGGTGTGTCCCGGAGCAGTCTTGTTCTCTGCGTCGATCGAGCAGCGTGACCAGAGCTGCTGCGATCGTCATTGCCATCAGCCCTGACCGGCATCCCCATAGGAGCTGTGCCGCTCGCCCGAGCCTGCCTTTGCCAAAGAGAGACCTCGAACCTTCATCGTCGGGGGTCCGAGATCCACTGCCCAAGATCAACGAAGTCGCACCGGAGGCCCAAGTCGCGAGGAGAGGAGAGTGAGATCGCACTCCCCAGGTAACGCTCAGCGAGTGTGCGTGCGTCGCCGCCTGGGGCGGGGTGCGGGCTCCAAGAGAAACGCTCTCGGCCTTTCCCATCTTTGCAGCGCGAGCCTCCGCTCAAGACCGTGTCGCGACCCGTACTTGCTGAGGAGTGGCAGTACCGGGGCCGGAGTGTGGAGCGGCACTTGTTTTCCATCATAACAGTGTTGGGGGCATGTTTTGGCAGTAGCTGACCGCGAGTCAGTAAGAGTGGCATAGAGACCGTGCAGAGCACCGCGATCGGTGCTGAAGTGCCTGATTGTTGCATTACGAAGTGCCCTATTTTTGCATTACGAACTGCCTGATTGTTGCATTACGAAGTGCCCTATTTTTGCATTACGAACTGCCTGATTGTTGCATTACGAAGTGCCCTATTTTTGCATTACGAACTGCCTGATTGTTGCATTACGAATTGCATTATTGTCGCATTACGAACTGCCTGATTGGTGCATTACGAATTGCCTGATTCTTGCATTACGAACTGCATAGCATTGCATTAGGACTGCATTAGATCATTGAGAATTGCTCATTAATACTGCAAGAACCTACCAGTGCGTGCTGGCCTAATAACCAGCACGGTGAAATATTACAAATACGCATATGTTGGATTTTTATCGTGTGGTCTCATCGTATATTTTTTTTATAAACATATAATTGTTTTTATGAAACTCGTGTGGAGTCCATTTGTGGTGTCATCACTGTGTCACTGAGAGCGTGGATGCAAATACTTTACACATTTGCCTTGGAGATAAGCCTGGCTGCTCGTGCCAAGCTACCAGGGGGTGAGCAGGGGTTATCTAAAGGTGTGTCCCTCCTTACCCTGTCGTAGAAGCAAGGGTCCCTATTTGGACTAAGCTACATACCTCAGCCAACTAGAGACCCCCAGGTCTAACAGGAAGGAAAAGTCAAAAGTGGTAATTAGGTTCTGCATGAATGGAAATAAACTCATACGTAAGGACTGTGACGAGCAAGATGGACAAAGAGGTAATGCTGCTGCTCCTGCTGGGGTCACTCTGGTAAATTTTCTCGCCTAGGGGCGGAGGAGGGTGTGGGGGGTTCTCTGTTCTTTAAGTTTTGTCAACCACGTCAGAGGAGTCCCAGTCCGAAAACAACAACAGGGAATGTGTTTCTCCCCTGGGGCTACAAACATGCCTCACTAGTCCATCTGCTCGTAGAGATCCGGCTCTTGTTGATTTGGGGTTTGGCGTCATGGCACAGCTGTGTTTCACTGCAGTCTCTTTATTACTTGTATGTTTTGCGCCCAATACACCTAAATAGAATTAAAGTGTCAGAGACAGCGCCAGCCACATTTGTTGATCTTGTTCACCCGTGACACTTTGTGCTGAGAATAACCGCGTGGTCTGCTCAGAGACTCCAAAGCTGGGCGGGGCTTTATTGCAGCCCGGGCTCGTGTCTAGTTGTCAGTCAGTGCCAGTTAAAACAACACGGATCGCCAGTGCATGCAGTGTATTTTACGTTTGTAAAACTAGAGGCAGGCTCTGGGCAGCAGCATCGCTCGCTCTGCCCGAGGAGCCAGTTTTAGCACTCTGGCTGCTTAAATGTAGCCTTGTGAAGGGTGTCTTGTGGGGTGGCTTCAGGAGCAGACACTAGCACTAAAATGCATTAGTCTAACCCCTGATGCATGGTACTTGGCAGGGCTGCTTAACCTTCAACTAACCTCCTTCCTTTTCCTTACTCTCTTATCTGCCTGGCACCCCCTGCCCACATCCCCCAATTTGCCCCTCACCAACAACTTGGCACTACCATGAAGCAGCTGAGCTATGTGTGAGTCAGTGGAGTTGGGGGTGGTGGCAGAGATGTTTGTGTTCAGAGGCCACTCATGACTCTGATGTAATCAGCCAATGACTATCTTTTGAAAACAAAAGGGGCCGCTTGTTGCCGTGTTTTATGCGCAATCAGGAGAAAGGGCGCCAAATTAGGTCCGCCCAGGGCGCTATCTGAGCAAAGGCCGGTCCTGCAAGCAAAAAGCGCTCAGAGGGACATTGGGTGGGTTTGTAATGACTGGGACGAGGACAAGTTAGGACTTAGAGTAATAAAGCCCTAAATTGCAGAGCTGATTTAAGAACCTCCACAACACAATTCTTGTTACAGTCAAGGACATTACTCAATCTGTAATGTTTGATGAAAGTAGAGTCTGAAGACCAAGTAGCAGCCCTACAGATCTAATTAATCTAGACTCCCTGAAACTCAGGATAAGAGGTGGCCATGCCCGTAGTGGATTTCCCCTGAACAGGGCCATCTTCAGAGTAACCTTGATCTCTCTTAAGAATAGTGCTTTTTAACCATCTGCCAAGGGTAAGTAAGTAAGTCTGTTTTTATATAGCGCAGCTACTCACCCTTACGGGTCTCAAGGCGCTGGGGGCCATAGTGGAAATTAAGTGAGCTATTGCCCAGAGTCACATGGTGCTGAGCTGAGCTGCCGCCGGAGCCAGGGATTGAACCGTGAACCCTATGCTCCGAAGTCAGCTGCCCTGGCCGCTGCACCACACCTCTCCACAAAGGGTAGCTTTAGTTGCTCTCCTCCCTCTTCCCGCTTATCCGAATGTCACAAACAAATGATCTGTCTTTATGAATACTTGTGACCTGTTGAGATAAATTGAAAGACTCCTTTTAACATCCAAGGAGGATAGAGAGCACTCTTCCTCCAAGGAAGAAGAAAGAAAAAAGGAAGGAAGAATCATCTCTTGTGAAATGTGAAAAGAAGAGTTGAATTTTAGAAGAAAAGAGGGATCCAGCTTTAATATTACTCCATCATCAAAAAAATCTGAAAAAGCGGGGCTACAGATTAGAGCAGCGAGTTCCCCAATCCTTCACACGAGGTAATAGATAACGAAAAGAAGACATTGAAAGTCAGGAATTTTAAGTCTACCTCCTCATGAGGTTCAAAGGAGGGGACTATAAAGCTTAAAGAACCATGGGGAGATCACAAGAAGGAGAAGTAGCTTTAATATTAAGTCTAGAAATTGAAAAAACGCAAAAAACTGTACTGATCAGATAATCAATTTCCATTTGAGGTTAAGAGAATGCTCTAAAGCCATAATGGTGAATCAATGAGATTTAAGAGTTGAAAGTGAAAGATCAAGATGAAGCCCTTCCACCAGAAACTGTAAGACAGCCGAGAGGAGACAGGAAGAAGCAGAAAAATCATGCACACAGCACCACTTGTGAAAAGTTTCCCAATTCCTAGAATAGGTCTTTAAGGTTAAAAGTCTTCTAGAATTCTGGATTGTCTCAGCCAGGGCAGGAGGAAGGCCCTTACTTGGCAGGTCCAACTTGTAAACCTCCAAACTGAGAGAATTAAGTTTAGAGGAGGAGCATATACTGTCTTGATGGGAGATGGAGCTGATGGAAGAACCCATGGAGGGCAAAGAGACAGCTTCTTGAGGGTTGGGAACCAAGAGCGTCTCAGCCCCTTTTGCCTTAACTAGTTGGATCTTCGCAAATGTTCTCAGGATCACGGAAAAGGGCAGGAAAGTGTAGAGGAGTCTTTGTGGCTATTGTATCAGCAGAGGATCCGACCCCCATGCTCCCTTCTCCTGGAACTTTGAGAAAAATTCCCAAACCATTGTATTGTTCCTTGATGCAAAGAGGTCCAGAAATGGGTTACTGGACCTCCTGCAAATCTGCTTGAAGACTCCCTTTGATAAAGACAGGTTCACTGATGAAGGAAATGATATACTAAGGAGATCCGCCTGCATGTTGTCCACACCTCTGATGTGAATTGCTGAAAGACTTAGAAGATTAGTCTCCATCCAGAGACCCATTACTATTGCCAAGTGAGGCAGCACCGTGGACCTGGTGCTGCCTTGATGATTGATATAAGCAATGGAGACTGTATTGTCCCATCTAATTAAGACATCCTTGTAAAAAATGAGACTTTTGAATCTCAGGAGAGCTCTGTGAGTAACAGTCAGTTCCCTCCAGTTCGTTAATTTCTTCTGCTCCAACTGTTGCAGGGATTCTATGTAAAAAGAGAACTATGCCTGGGATCACAGAACATCAGTATGTAGGGACTTAGTCACCATACCACCTCAGTACCTATGGGCCCAAATCCAGACTAACTCATAGTGCTATACCTGCCCTCCTAACCTCCCTGAGGGACAGATAAGTTAGCCCCCCAGAACACAACACTCTGAACCCTCTCCGGGGTTGCAGTAACAGGTCATCATCTTTCGTTCTTCACTCATACATGTCCACAAAAGGAAATGAATAAAAGCCGGTATCACTCCAAAGATCATTTGAATTGAACTGACTAAACCAGAGCTGCCAATCTTAAAAAAATGAGCAAGGCTGGCCATAGTAGGTGCATTATAAATATGATGAACTAATTCACAAAAATGTAATGGGAGGTTTGTGTTTAACAAGGACTGTATCTCACTGGATGTCTTTGCAACTTGTAATTCAAAATTTTCTTGAGCAGATGTTAGTGTCACTTTGCATGATATCAATAAGAGATGCCACAATGTCATTTAAATTATAAATACGAGAAGACAGCGTATTAATACTATTATCAACAACAGCAAGCACTTTATCCAAATTATCTTGAGAAATTTGTATTAAACATGCGGCAGCTTCCATTTGTGACAATTTTCAAATTTCATGAAATGTAGCATAAATTAATCTTTTAGAGCATGGAGACTTAGGGTCTAATAAGAAATCTGATAAGTCCATGTCGTTGGACAGGGAGAAATATGTTGTTTTACTGCAGACAGCGTGGAATGTTCCAACCATTGTTGACACAATTTCCCCACCGAATAGGTGGTAACAATGCCTGAATGTTGTGAGTGGGAGTAACGGGGATTGAGTCTGCTGGCCTTGGTCCCCAGGGTGGAATTCAGAAAACAAGCATGACAACAATTTGTGTCTATTGGCCACAATAACCACCCGTGAGGGCCTAAAAGTATGGAATAAAATGTACCATTCTGCAACATACTATTAAGTTGTTCTTTAGTGTAATTTGTCATATTTTGCCAATTTTCAAAGCGGGCAATGGAGGGAACAGTTGGGGCATTCATCTGTTTGATTTTAGCCAGTCCCAGACATGTAGTCTGTTGGACTGTTTCATTCAGGAAGATCATTTGTGTTGGAATTAAACGTGCGCCAAATAATGTTTCCATCCCCTGAACTTGCCAAGGTTTGGTACCCCAAATCGCTTTCATTTTAATTGTGTCCTTCCAATAATCATAGCTGTTAGCAGCCAATTGTCTGACAAGCGAAGCGGTGTATATTAGCTTAGTTTGCATAAGCATATATTCCTTTGGTGGTGTAGAGACTAACGTAAAATAATATGATATTGGATCTGATGTATCATATCCTGAAAAAAATATGTGAATTTTTCCCTATGTGTTTTAGAACTGCCTTGCGGGGGAGTTGGGCAATGTTCCCATTATGTATAGTTAAAAATGATGTGCTGAACTCTTGCTCGTTTTAAATAATGATGTCCGTATTGGTGATAACAGAACATTTCCCCATAATTAGCAGAATTTAAGTACAGATCCTCTGATTCGAAAACAGTATAATATTCCAGCTCTGAAAGCATGGATTTTACAGTTTCAACATCCCAATCCTCAGAATGTAACCCAGGTACTATTATGTGAGAAGTTGGCCTGGTATATGCTGTCCACTAATTATAGTGGGCACCTTGCACCAGTCCAAACAACCCCTTATTGGAGATAGGTTAAAGACAACCTTATTGAAAGCTATCCTAGTGGTAGCTATGGAGACCAGCCTTCAGGCTAAGTCTTGAAGGAATGTAAAGCAGCTTGTTTTACCAGTCTATAATCTCTTGAGTGATCAAATGAAAGAGCACCACACCAGGTATATATTCAAAATATATGTATTTATTGCTAAACACACCCTCTAGTCTCTTTATGAGGCTAGAGTTCGAAGTACATAAGTTAGAAGTTATTTAAACACAGTAATAGCACAAATACACGTTTGGGCCCTAGGGGCGTACCAAACCATATACCAATAAAGTGGTATAAGAACCACGACTGAACTAGACACTAGGCCTAGAGCCTCTAGAAGTGCTTGGACCACAAGGAACCACCCAAGGTAGTGACACAGGGGACCCACGGGGACGCGTGCAGTGGAAATACACAACCGCGATACGCCGTTGACTTCTATGGAGAAAGTCGTGATCGGGAAATTAAAGAAAAGGGACACTTAAAGGAGGACTTGGAGCAAACCCTTTGAGATCTAGGACTTTGAAGAGTCTCTACCCACGGGAGCACCGGAGTACTCGTGTTACCTCACCCAGGGAAGCCGAGTGCATAGGTGCCTTTCGGGGTCGGGTTTCGTCGTCGATTTGAATGGCGATCTGCTGCAAAGTGCTGCTGGCGACCAAGTGGAAAGTGTCCGGGTGGATCCAAGAGTGGATCGGAGATCTGGAGAACCTGAAAGCAGAGGGGACAGAGTCTGGGTCACTAGCCAGTGACCAGGAAGGCGATGGACAGATGCCCACCGATGTCGAGTGCTTCAGGTGCGTTGACGGTCGTCTTGACTCTTCAGCCACGAGGTCCAGGAGGCGTTGTCGGTGACCAGGAGCAGGATTCGGGCTGGTACACGATGTCTGTCGAGTGCTGAGGTGTCGGCGACCGGATTGGACCCAACAAGCCTTGGCAACGGCAAGTCTCGATGCAGAGGAAGATCGTCGATGGTGCAGACCAGCAAGGTCTGGGGAACTCACCCAGCGAGGGTAAGTGAGGGCAGGCCTGGAGCAACCAAGATGCCAAGTAAGAAAAAGATTGGCCTTCGTTAAGGGCTACTAGCCAACGGGCTAGCGACCGCGAAGGAGCCTCGAGACGTCGCACGTGGATCTGGCTCACAGGACACTCGTGGAGTGGAGGCCAGTGATCTTCGGTGCAGTTGGTGCTGGAGGCTAGGGCTACTCGGAGCCCAAAGCACGACTTCGTGGGAGACCCAGAAGAGGATGCACTTGCAAATGTGCTCGGTGTCCAGGGGTCACGGTCTCAAGTCACCCACGATAGCTACGGGCCTCAGCTTTGCTGGGGACTCAGGGTAGCCTCGGGAAGTCTGAGAATCCACCTCTGGTGATGCGATGACATCGGCGTCCGGCGGGAGCTTCAGAAATGCGAACCGGACAGATGCTTCTTTGGTGCCTGCCAAGCAGGGAGTCACTCCTTGACCCCAAGGGAGATTCTTCTGTCCTCTAATCGTGAGTAGAGCGTCGAAGGTCCAGGATTCAGTTTCAGAGTTTCGTCCAGGGATAATCTAAAGTCCTAAGGACTGGGTTCCTATACTTATACCAAGTTTAGGGGTTGGACTACTCTGTGGCCCCACCTATGGGTGGGTCAGGGCAGAGGGGTGGCTACACCCCTTTCCTTTGTCCAGTTCGCGCCAAAGCAGGGGCTGCAAGCCCCTGATCCGGTTTGAACTGGGGTATGCACTAGGGACACCAAGTGTGCCCCCAGTGCAGGACTTCAAAGCACCCGAAAGTGCTCCCGCCCAGCCCCAATACACATTATCCTGTCTGGGGAGGTGGTCACACCTCCCTGGGACAGGAAACCTGTTGTCCAGGCCTCCCCTGCCAGAGTTTCGTCCAGCAGCAGGAGGCCAGACTCGTGTCTGTGGCAGCAGCATCCATTTTGTGATGCCAGGGCTTTGGAAAGAAGTTACCGGGCTAGCCAGAGTTAACATGTCTTTCCCTCTAGAAGGGTGGAATGCTACCCCCGCCGCCAGAATTGGCGGGGGGTAGTATTCCAAGATGTTTGACACCAAACACGACATGTTTAGGTGCAGCCATTCCAAAGTTAGCATTTAACGCGAGGTTATAATGCGCTTAAGAGTATATGGTCAGGCTGCACTACAAACAGCATCAGAGAAGGGTCTCCGAACGCTGCAGAGGGGCCCTGCTCATGCAGGGGCACCCTCTCACATAGGAACCACGCACTCTGCCTTCAGGATTGATAAGGCCTGCCTTAGGAGTGACTTATAGGTTTATATGTGTGTATGTATTTAGTGATATAGGTAACCTATATCACAGTAAGGGGTGCATGCACCACCTTACCCAGGCTGCAGTAGCAGACCTGTGGTGTCAGTTTGGATGGCCTTCCAGGGGTGGCATAATACATGTTGCAGTCCCTGGCAGGCCTCTGAGGTACCTATGCCCTTGGTACATAGTATACCATATACTAGGGACTTATAAGGGCACTCCAGATTCCAATCAGTGATGTGCCTAAGGCACATGGGAACCATTTTAGAGAGGAAGCAGCTAGGCTGGGGTTCTGATTAGCAGGGCCCCAGCCAGACTAATGTCGAAAAACAGTGAAGCATCAGCAAAAAGTGGGGGTACCCATGTGAAGCAGATCCTACTCTCCTACACATTACATCACCCATAGAAACCCTAAATACATATGGTATCTGCAGGATCTCCATAGGTCCTAATATATCAAAGGGAACTTTATTCAAAACAATTTCATTAGTTACAGAAACAGCTGAAATGTTCACGTGGGGCAAGTCTCTTTTTAGCTTATGTGAAGATGAGTATGGGGCCAACACCCCATCGGCCAGTTCAGTAGCAGAGCGTTCTGGTAAGTGATGGCCATTAATCAGTAAGAAAAAAACTGTTACAAATCCAATCCACAAAAATAGAAAAACCAAGGAAAGTGTAATCCAAGCATATATCCAAGGTGGGGCCAAGTAAGGGCATTTCAGCCATGAAATAAAAATACAGATCCTTGATGGCGGAGTGTCTAAAACAGAAGATCATCTCAGTCCATATAATACCCAGAAACAGTTCATTGAAAACTGGTGGTTCAAGTACTGCAACGGACTAGAAAAATCCAGCAGAGGTGGAGCCAAAAAAGGTGGATCTGTATACATGACATCCGCTGCAGAAAACGCAGTAGTTCCTTCAGTTGTGTTGCTGGATGCAGGGATTAATTGTAGTGCGTCCCCAGCTGGGGAGAAACAACTCACTACATGTAGAGGAATTTCCTGTATGGTAGTAAGAGGAGTTAGGGAACTACCAAGGACTCCTTGTGATCTACTGTTTAGAATTGGCCTCATGGTGTAACTTCACATGATCAATGGAGACAAAACAATTGTCCTTGGAATCAGGAAGCGGTGGCTGGTTAACAGTTCTTGTACCTTGAATGTCAAGGACTGGCACCGTTGCTCGGTATGATGTGCTGAACTCCTTTTTTCACCGCCACCTTCTCTTGCACAAGATCCCCAACTTTTGGAATCCAGCCAGAAGGTTCTGGTTTCTCCTTGATGCTCACAGAGGCCGACATCATCAACTGCTTGTGGATTGGGTGTCACAGAATTTTTAAAGATCCTGTAAAACAGCACAATGATTATCTACATCAAAGGACAAGGCTGCCACCACAATGTCCGGACCGTCAAGGTCTGGACCGAACATTTTGATGACAAAAAGGACTTTGTATGGGGTCCGGCCACCCAGAGATCTCTTAGGGACGTAATTAATTGATCGCTGAACCCCGTATAGGTGATGGATCCAACTAAGCCAAGTGCCTAATACTCTAGCTGATAAGGACTGCTTTAAGTCAAGGTTCATCCTCTCCACCACAGAATTGCCCTCGGGCCATTATGGATAAAAATAATGCACCTGTACACCCAGGGATGCCATAGTATCCCAATATGCATATATCCCGATAAAGACTTGCATATCTTTAATAACAGTTCCAGCATCAGCCGAGCACTGTGGCCAAACCCAGGGGAACCTGGAGCAAGAATCAACTGCAACTAAAATAAATTTTTTCACAGTATCCAAAATCAGTGGACCACAGTGGTCCAAATAAATGCAGCCAAAAGGCTTGTTGCAAATTAAGAGGTGTGTCTGCGGTGGGCGTGCCATGGTGGAAGCTTTAATTTTTTTGACAAATGTCACAACACAGGACCTATTTTTTGGCTTACTGGTATAAGCCCTGTCACCAATAACATTGCTGTAGCAGCAAAACCGTGGCCGCCACACGGGCATGCGCAGAAAAAATACCCTCATGTGCAGCTATCAATAAAGCTAGTCTGCAGTCTTGGTTGGGAATCAAATGATCACCAACTCCTAGAAAAGTTCCAAAAGGAATGTTTTGTTCACTCTAGTGGTATGTATATTTAGATGGAAAGCCTTTAGGTAAAGGTGTGCTGTTTTTATTTGTATTAACAGCAGCCAAGATATCGCAATCTATTTTCGTTTTAGAACGAGTAATTGCAGCAGCAGTAGCAGTCGTGACTGCAGATTTGGCTGATTCATCAGCCAAACAATTACCTACAACGTGTGCTCGCACATGCTGATGACTCAAAGTATATATAACATTGAGCCCATTGCAACCTGTCTTTGAGGACTGCCACTTTAACCCGAAGCGTTTTATGCTTTCTGTGTTGTCTTTAGAATCTTCTAGTCCATTTTGCCGCCAATAATGTAAATTATCATTAAAGGACTGTACACAGTAATACGAATCACACACAATAAGTGTTGGGAATTCAGGATCCGTATGTTCTAGTGCAAGAAGCAATGCTTACAGTTCAGCCAACTGCGCAGTACAGTTCCTTAAGGACTCTGTGTGAGTTTTTTGTGGTTGGAAGTTCCCGTTCAACATCACAGCAACAACAGTAGCACACGCCGCCGGATATTGCTGTTTAGAACTTATAGCAGGTTGGACTGAACCATCAGTGTAAATAATACATTTATAATGTTCTAGGGGTATGTCAGATCCCAAACTACTAACATTAGGAAGAAGTGGTCAGTTAGCGTGATCTCCCATCAGGCGTTACGCAGAGTGAGAAATGGTTTGGCCAGAATGCGAAGCCCGACTTGGTGGAATCCTAAGATGGCCGCCAAAAGGACAAAATTGATTCAGGGTGAGCGCTCTAGTGTTTTAGAGAACCGAGAAGATTGAAGTGGAACTTAGGCAGCTGAGGCATTGGAATCCTCGCACTTCACCTGAGGATTTGAAGGTACAGGTTAGAAATTATGTTTTCTCCTTAGCGGCGCGTCAGTTAGCTAGGGTAGATTTTCGACATTTCCTGTTCGTCGTGTATTAGTTTCGCGTCGCGCATTTAGCATTAGGTGAGTTCTTGGTTAAATAATCCTCAGTAGTATGAGAAGCGAATTCAGTCATTACTTCCTGGGCTGGTCAGAAGAAAAAACGATATAAACACTCCAGGCACGAGCATTTGGCTTAGTTGCACGTGTAGTGTTTAGTGTTATGAGCATGAGTGGCGTTTGTCGTTTCAGGCAGGGTTTTAGGTTTACTCACTTGAGGAGAATCCACGTCAGTGTAAGTCCACATTGACAAAAATACCTTTTGCCTGGCAGAATAGTTTTATCAGCCGTTGAGCAGTTTTATTTATGTGAAGACATTACTGTTAGAGCTAGCACAGAGTCGTCATTTGCTGCGAGGCTCTGTGAGTTGGTATGCTAGCATTTGCTATTGGAGTCAGAGTGTTGTTTTCAGCTGGGGCACAGCTTGAGGAAAACCAACGCTAGCTTTTGGTTTGCGCTAGTTGTGCGCATAAGAAACCACAAGTACAGTTCTCTCAATTGTCTAGAAAGTGGCAGAAGAGTATAGCGACATTTACAGGGTGTAGGAATTCACTTAGGAGTACCATCTATTCAGGGGTGTATGTGCATATAAAAGACATTAAAAGAGTTCGAGATACATACTCACCATCACACAGCATACTCCAGGAGTCCAGGTGTGCTCCCACAGAAAAATTCCTGCAGAAGAAAGAAAGAAAGAAAGGTCGTCAGATAAGAAGGCTACTCTATACTGCATCATACTAGACAACATAGAAGAGAGGCAATAGCTACTAATCTCTAGGGTAAGTGCACTAGATGCAAGACTAGTATGAGAAACATGAAGTGTGATTTTAAGAAGGTATAAGAGTTAATTATTTCCTTGCAGTGTCTCAACCTAGATGACTACGTATTCCAGTGAGGAGAACCAGACGAAAAAACGTAGCTGTCTCTTCTTTATCCCATACCCCTTCCCCCCAGTGGTTTTCTTCAACCAAGTTGTGTAAGGGATTTGGCTGGGAAAATAACAGGGGAATTGCGCCTTAGCTTCTTTCTGCTCCTGCGCAACACGTTTGGAGTACTAACATCAACCTGACAGAGTGAAGTGCCCACGTAGTAATATTGCGCTTGAGCAGAATGGCAGAAGATTTAGATTTAAAAAGACTGGGAGAAGTCTTAGAGGGAATACAAAAAGAAATCATAGCAGTAAGGGAGGAAAACAGAGAGTTAAGACAAGACCTTGTAACTTCCAGGAGAGAAACTACGGAGCTAGCAATTAAAATGAATGGTTTAATCACAGACCCCAAAACAAAATATCCAGCATCCTCTGAAGACTTATTTAGTGACCCAATCACTTCAACAGCCAAGGCAACCACTCAAGTCATTCACTCACTGTCTCCAGTGATACCTTTGGCACCTCCAGAAAGATTCACAGGGGACCCCCAAAAGGCACAAATATTTTGGACTCAATATACCCTACATTTTATGTGCAGACCAGCTGTCTTCCCAGATGCACAATCCCGAGTGGCGTTCATATTATCGTATTTAAGTGGTGACGCAGCCGCGTGGTCGATGCCTTTGGTTTCAAGGAATGATCCAATCCTCTATGACTTAGAAGAATTTAAAAAAGAATTCCACAGAATTTTTGACCGCCGGCGTGTCTCCCAAGCCACAGATAACGAATTGCTTGAACTCAGGCAGGGAGGTCAAGAATTAATAACCTATCTGGCACAGTTTAACAAACTGGTGGTGGAAACCAACTGGCCAGAGGAAAAGCGAGCAGCAGTGTTTTATCGGGGACTTCGGGAGGAGTTGAAGGATGCTCTAGCTCAGGTGCCAAATCGACCAACCGAGATTTCAGCTTTAATTGACTTGGTGTTGGAATTGGATTTCCGACAAAATGAGCGTAAGGGAGAGAAGAGAAGAGATTTCAGACCAAGTATTCCTCGATATGATCGTGCTAAGACAGAAGTCACTAGAACAGTGGACAGTCAACACGGAACGGAGCCTATGCAAATAGGAACGATAATGGGTCCACTTACCAAGGAGAAACGTAGATTAAATAAGCAGTGCCTTTATTGTGGAGTGGGAGGACATTTTGTTCGAAATTGCCCCAAGAAGCCCAAGCAGATGCCGAAGGAAAACTGGCAGCACCACCAGTAGGAGGAGTTGGATTGGTGGGTGCAGAAGTAATTACAACTCCAAAGGATTCTTCGGATCATACATTGGCAAATACCTTACCGTCGTCGTCGCCACATCTGATCATGCATATGACATTGAAATTCAGAAAGACTAGCTTAACAGGAATCACAGTAATGGTGGATTCCGGAGCTACGGGCAATTTTTGTGATCTACGGTTTGCTGAGAAGATCGGTATACAGGCTATTAAGAAGGAGAAGAGCGAGGCTGTCAGGGCAGTGGATGGCACAAATTTATCGTCAGGACCCATAGTGAGTCACACCGAGTTAGTGGAGTTGGAGACTTCGGATGGTCATTGTGAGAGATTACAATTCAATTTAATAGATGCCCCGCAGTTCCAGCTAATTTTGGGATTGCCCTGGCTCACGGAGCATAATCCTACAATCGACTGGAGTTCTAGGACTATAACTATAGATTCTGACTTTTGCAGGGAAAACTGTTATCAGAGTTTGAAGCAGGATAAAAGCGATTCTTCAGCTACGCATCTTTGTGAAAGTGGTGCTACTGTCTGCGTTATACACACTATGGAACTGCCCAAAGAATATACTGAGTACAGTGAAGTTTTTAGTGAGGCGGAGGCAGAAAAGCTTCCCCATCATCGAACTTACGACTGTAAGATTGAGTTGGAGACAGGAGCCAATTTGCTGTGCAGTCGCATATATGCGTTGACTGAGAAAGAGAATACTCATCTCAAAGACTATCTACAGAAATATTTGGGAAATGGGTTCATAAGACCATCTCAATCTCCGGTCTCTTCTCCGCTTTTCTTCATTACGAAAAAAGATGGTGAATTGAGAACTTGTATCGATTATAGAGCGATCAATCGGATTACAGTCAAGAATCGGTACCCCTTGCCGTTAATATCAGTCCTTTTGGATCAAGTCAAGGGTTCAAGAATCTATACGAAGCTGGATTTTTCGTGGGGCCTATCATCTGGTGCGCATCCGGGAAGGTGATGAGTGGAAAACAGCGTTCCGGACCAAGTGTTGGCTCTACGAATACCAGGTCATGCCTTATGGGCTTTGCAACGCGCCGGCAGCCTTCCAACACTTTATTAATGATGTCCTTAAGGAATTTATTGATCAGTGTGCAATTGTGTACATCGATGACATCTTAATCTACTCGGATAACGTGGAAGTACATGAGGAACATGTGAAAGGAATCTTGCAGAGATTGAAGGAGAACAGTCTTTTTGTAAAATTGGAAAAATGTGCCTTTGGAGTAACGACCGTGGAATTTTTGGGCTTTGTCTTGTCACCAGAAGGAATAATGATGGACAGAAGCAAGGTGGATGCAGTAATTGAGTGCAAATCTCCGCAATCTGTTAAGGAAGTGCAAAGCTTCCTCGGTTTTGCGAACTTCTACAGGAGATTTATTCCAGATTTTTCCAAAAAGCTGATTCCAATTACGAAGCTGCTAAAGAAAGGAGTTCCGTTTTCATAGTCCGAAGAGGCAGAAGATGCATTTGTCATTCTGAAAAGAACCTTTACTACCGCACCGGTACTGTTACATCCAGATCCAGAAGAACCATTTTATGTGGAGACAGATGCCTCAAATCTGGCATTGGGAGTAGTGTTATCACAGAGGCATAAGAGGACAGGACAGCTCCATCCAGTAGCCTTTCGCTCCCGGAAGCTGACCCCAGCGGAAGTGAACTACACAATAACGGAAAAGGAGCTATTGGCTATCAAGGACGCCTTCAAGGAATGGAGGCATTATCTCTTAGGGGCGAAACATACAGTTACCGTCTACACGGATCATCGAAACCTTAAGTTTCTAAAATCAGCAAGGACGTTGACTCCTCGTCAACTTCGATGGTCCCTGTACTTTGCGGACTATGATTTTGTGATAACCTAACGCCCGGGAACTAAGAATGGCAAAGCGGATGCATTATCTAGGATAGGAACAGAAGAAATCTCAGAAAAATTGGAGAACCAAAGCATAATTGAAGAAGGAAGAGTTATAGCGGCGATTCTAAAGAGTACTCAGGAAAATGCAGTACAAAAGGTCATGAGTAAAACGGAAATGGAGGAATGGGCAAGTCAGATGCCCAACAGAGAAATCCGAAACCAATTACCATTTCATGAAGGAGCTCTATACTTACCTACAGTGGAGTTGCAGAAGAAGGCGTTGAAAGAATGTCATGATCACGTTTTGGCTGGTCATAAAGGAATCAAAAAACGGCCGACTTAGTCAAACGAAGGTTTTGGTGGCCAAAGATGACTGATGACATCTATCAATATGTCACTTCTTGTGAAAGTTGTGCTAGAGGAAAATCTGAGAGACAAGCTAAAAAAGGGTTGCTTCAGCCATTACCTAACCCCCCATACCCTTGGCATACAGTAACAATAGACTTAATTGTAGATTTGCCAGTAAGTCAAGGTTATAACACGGTTATGGTTTGCGTGGATGCATTCACCAAGATGGCACACTTCACCCCCTTAAAAGATTACCCACCGCTAAGGAGTTAGCACAAGCTTTTAGTCAGAATATTGTGCGCATACATGGAATTCCAAGGGTTTTAGTTTCAGACAGAGGCTCCCAGTTTTTATCCCGTTTCTGGAAGGCATTCACTAAGAAATTAGACATCGAACACAGGTACACCACTAGTTATCATCCAGAAGGCGATGGCAAAACAGAGAGAGTGAACCAAGAACTAGAACAATACTTGAGGTTAAACTTGTTAAATCAAGATGAGGAGTGGTCAGATTACCTGTGGGCTGCAGAGTTCGCACATAATAACGCAAAAAACTCTTCAACAGGTTATTCCCCATTGTTCTTAAACTTAGGTAGACATCCCAATCTCTCAGTAAATATGCAAGAAGCAGAAGTTCCTGCAGTTACAGATTTAGTAGAGCATTTAACTGAGATCCACAAGTCTGCAACAGAGAGTTTAGAAAAAGCAAAAAAAGTTACAAACACTATGCAGATAAAAAAAGATGTAAGGAACTAGACCTTCAGGTAGGAGGAAAGGTGTGGTTAAATTAAAAAAAATTACGGTTAAAGGGGAACAGAAAATTCCAACCAAGATTTATAGGGCCCTATGAAATTGAGAAAAAATTAAGCGCAGTCACTTATAAATTGAACCTACCCAAAAATCTAAGAATACATCCAACATTTCATGTATCACTGCTGAAAAAGGTCTCTGAAGGGCTGAGAGAAGAACTACCCCCACAACCCATACAGACACAGGAGGGAGAAGAGTTTGAGGTCAAACAGATTCTAGATTCCGAGGTCAAAAGAGGTCAGTTGTACTATTTAATCGATTGGAAGGGTTATGGTCCAGAAGAGAGGTCATGGGAATTAGCTTCTGATGTACACGCACCACGATTAGTGAAATCTTTTCATCTAAAACACTCAAATCAATCAGATGAGAGAAGGCCACCCTTGCGGTGGGGTACTGTCAGATCCCAAACTACTAACATTAGGAAGAAGTGGTCAGTTAGCGTGATCTCCCATCAGGCGTTACGCAGAGTGAGAAATGGTTTGGCCAGAATGCGAAGCCCGACCTGGTGGAATCCTAAGATGGCCGCCAAAAGGACAAAATGGATTCAGGGTGAGCGCTCTAGTGTTTTAGAGAACCGAGAAGATTGCAGTGGAACTTAGGCAGCTGAGGCATTGGAATCCTCGCACTTCACCTGAGGAGTTGAAGGTACAGGTTAGAAATTATGTTTTCTCCTTAGCGGCGCGTCAGTTAGCTAGGGTAGATTTTCGACGTTTCCTGTTCATCGTGTATTAGTTTTGCGTCGCGCATTTAGCATTAGGTGAGTTCTTGGTTAAATAATGCTCAGTAGTATGAGAAGCGAATTCAGTCATTACTTCCTGGGCTGGTCAGAAGAAAAAACGATATAAACACTCCAGGCACGAGCGTTTGGCTTAGTTACACGTGTAGTGTTTAGTGTTATGAGCATGAGTGGCGTTTGTCGTTTCAGGCAGGGTTTTAGGTTTACTCACTTGAGGAGAATCCACGTCAGTGTAAGTCCACATTGACAAAAATACCTTTTGCCTGGCAGAATAGTTTTATCAGCCGTTGAGCAGTTTTATTTATGTGAAGACATTACTGTTAGAGCTAGCACAGAGTCGTCATTTGCTGAGAGGCTCTGTGAGTTGGTATGCTAGCATTTGCTATTGGAGTCAGAGTGTTGTTTTCAGCTGGGGCACAGCTTGAGGAAAACCAACGCTAGCTTTTGGTTTGCGCTAGTTGTGCGCATAAGAAACCACAAGTACAGTTCTCTCAATTGTCTAGAAAGTGGCAGAAGAGTATAGCGACATTTACAGGGTGTAGGAATTCACTTAGGAGTACCATCTATTCAGGGGTGTATGTGCATATAAAAGACATTAAAAGAGTTCGAGATACATACTCACCATCACACAGCATACTCCAGGAGTCCAGGTGTGCTCCCACAGAAAAATTCCTGCAGAAGAAAGAAAGAAAGAAAGAAAGGTCGTCAGATAAGAAGGCTACTCTATACTGCATCATACTAGACAACATAGAAGAGAGGCAATAGCTACTAATCTCTAGGGTAAGTGCACTAGATGCAAGACTAGTATGAGAAATATGAAGTGTGATATTAAGAAGGTATAAGGAGTTAATTATTTCCTTGCAGTGTCTCAACCTAGACGACTACGTATTCCAGTGAGGAGAACCAGACGAAAAAACGTAGCTGTCTCTTCTTTATCCCATACCCCTTTCCCCCAGTGGTTTTCTTCAACCAATTTGTGTAAAGGATTTGGCTGGGAAAATAACAGGGGAATTGGGCCTTAGCTTCTTTCTGCTCCTGCGCAACACGTTTGGAGTACTAACATCAACCTGACAGGGTAAGACAGAAGTGGGCTTGGGATATACGTGCTCATATTGTAGGAATTCTTGTGTCTGCAAAGAAGGGCCAAAGACGAAGTCGACATCAACAGCTCTTAAGAAAGTTGCCTAATGTATCCATTTAGGATGGAGGGCTTTAGCGTTAGGATGCTGGCTTTTGTGACAGCCTATAAAGCTGGCATGGGAGTGACAACAATAATGTGTTTCCCTTGTGCAAGTGGCCAGTCTTTAATGATAGTCTGCACTGCTGTCAGTATTTTTTCGGTTGAAGCAAAACGCATTTCCGCACTGGAATATAAATGCGAATTTATATGCAATCTGCACTGTTTCACCTACATTAAAAGTGCTATACGTAAATCCAATTGTACCTGGTAAAACACGAATGACTAAGTTTGTAGCATTTACATGTGTATGTAACTGATGTGTGGCAAGTAAGTCAGATTGTAATTGTTAGAACTGGGGGTCTCTAGTTGGCAGAGGTAGGTACCTTTGTCCAAATAGGGACCCTTGCTTCTCGTCAGGGTAAGGGGGATACACACTTTAGATAACCCCTGCTCACCCCCTTGGTAGCTTGGCACGAGCAGACAGGCTTATCCCAAAGGCAATGTGTAAAGTATTTGTACCAACACTCACAGTAAAACAGTGAAAACACCACAAATGGACACTACACCAGTTTAGAAAAATAAAATATCTTTACTAAACTTAAACAAGACCAACACGACAAAAATCCAACATACAAAACTCAGTAGAATGTCTTAAAACAGGGTTGTTGCAAAAATAAACTTGTTGATCTCAAATGCGACACTTTCAGTCTCAAAGTACCTGGGATGCGTAACGCAAAACAAGCAAAAGGGGCGCAGTGAAGGCGATGCGTCGGTTCTTCCTGCGCTCCGGTGCGACAAAATGGTGCCTTGATGCGTTGCGCTGATCCGGTGCGATGCGATGAAATGGCGTCTTTGTTGCGATGCAACACTGTAGATGCGATGTGTGCACGCCCGACGGCCGTGCGGTGAACTCGGTGATCTTCGGAGCCGCGACAGGCCCTGCGACACACTTCTCCGGTGTTGCGACGACAACCTCGGTGACGGCGACACGCTTCTCTGGTGATGCGGCGGCGATCAGCAGCAGTGCGCTTCCTCAGCGATGCGACGGCCCTGCGACACGCTTCTCCGGTGATGCGACGACACCTTTGGTGACGGCGACACGCTTCTCCGGGGTTGCGACGGCGAACAGCGGCAGCGGCGACACGCTTCTCGATGATGCGACAGCGGCTGCAGCGGCGGCGTCACGCTTCTCTCGTTGCATCGCGCTTCCAGCTCCCAACAGCAAGAGAGGCCTCACACACAGTTACAGGCCCTCCTGGCAGACTGGAACTCCCAGCAAGGAAGTTCAGGGAGGCTGGGGGTGAAGTCATTTTGTGCCTGGGACTTCAGAAACAGGAGGCCAGCTCTTCTCAGGCCCTTGGAGACTTTTTCTTCAGATGGACACAGCACACAGCAAAGTCCTTCTTCTAGCAGGGGACACAGCACACAGCAAAGTCCTTTAGATCTCTCCTCAGTAGAAACAGCAAACTGCAGGCCAACCCCAGACACACAGCAAGGGCAGTACTTCTCCTCAGTCTCTTCAGCTGATCTTCTTTGGCAGGGATTCCTCTTCATTACAGAAGTAGTCTAAAGTTCAGGGGTTTCAGCTCTGATATTTATACCCCAAAAGTCTTTGTTCTCCATGTGTGAGGGGTCCTGAACCCAGTCCAAACCAGTTCAGGGTGCATTCTGCCAGGGCACCTCTCCTTCCTTTGTGAGTGTGGGCCAGGGTCATCAGACACACCGCAGGAGGTGGAGCCAGCATTGTGGAAGGCAGGCACAGCCCTATTCAGACCCAGGTGCCACTCCTCCCACCACTCTACATGTAGATAGGTCTATTCAGCCTAGTGCTGACTCACCCAGCCTCCTGCAGCCACCCCCAGCCCCTGTCACTCACAAACCAGACAGTCAATTCACAAACAGGCAGAGGCACACAGAAAAGTTGAACAAGAAAATAGCCACTTTCTAAAAGTGCTATTTCCAAACTTAGAATTTAAAAACCATCTTCACTAAAAGATGTGTGATTAAATTCTGAGTTCAGGGGTACCAGATTCCAACTTTCTATCTTGCTGCTATGGGAAGATATGCAGGTAACCATGTTACACAGCATTCCCCATGTTATCCTATGGGCAAGATAGCCTTTCAATAGTGAAAAACGAAATTGGCAGTATTTCACTATCAGGACATGTCACCCACACTAGTACATGTCCTACCTTTCACATACACTGCACCCTGCCCAGGGGGGTACCTTGGGCCTACCATAGGGGTGTCCAATGTGTAAGAAAAGGGAAGGGTTAGGCCTGACAAGTGTGTACACTGGCCAGGACAACATGGCAGTTCACAAACTGCGCACAGGCACTGCAGTGGCAGGCCTGAGACACCACCTTAGGGCTACTCCTGTGGGTGGCACAATCAGTGCTGCAGGCCCACTAGTAGCATTTGAATCACCAGCCCTGGCACACTCAGTGCACTTGACTAGGGACTTACTGGTAAAGCAAATATACCAATCATGGATAGCCAATCACAATAACAATTTACAGAGAGAGCATATGCACTTTAGCACTGATCAGCAGTGGTAAAGTGCCCAGAGTCCTATAGCCAACAACCACAGGTCAGGAAAAACAAAGGAGGAAGAAGCAAAAGGTTTTGGGATAACCCTGCAAAAAGGGCCATTTCCAACAGTAATGATCTGAGTGTATCTGTGTGTTCTAATGTCCAAGATGAAGTGGAAAAGTCAGGGTGAATTAATTTATAAAGTGCTTTGACATGTGCATAATCAGGAATGTAAATTCTGCCAAAATGTAGAGATCCTAACAAGGATTGTTATTTCTTTGTTGTATTTGGAGGTTGCAGCTGTGCACACTTCTCCAAAAAATGAGGTGCAAGACTCTTTACCTCATGGGTAATTTCATATTCTAGGAAAAGGACACTCAGAAAAGCTATATTAGATTTCTTAAAGTTGAACTTATATCCATGTTCAGCAAATCCCAATATTATGCGATCTACTCTGGCCAAATATGGGTTTAAATCATCGTCCGTGAGGTAGATATCATCTACATAGGATAATGTGTCAGGGTCAATGTCGTGTAGAACTGATATTATGTGTGCAGGAAACAGCCCTGAGTTATTTTTGTAGCCCATTGGGAGCCTTGCATATCTTCTTTGAAAGCCAAGCACTGAGAAGGCTGTCCAATCTCTGCTTTCAAGCACCAGATTGTGGCTATAAAAACCATTGGAAATATCCAAGGTTCTTTTGTATTTTTTATGGACTATATTGTTTATGAGTGCCGTATTGTGTGTATTTTGTATTGCAAAAGTGCGTGTATGACTGTTTAAATGTTGGTTGTTTAAGATTATATGATATGAATGATCCGGTTTCAAAACAGGAAAAAGGGGATTATTCATCTGAGAGACACAGGGTTCAATTACTCCCTGTTACTCCAATTGTGCGAGTATTTCCACAACAGGTGCTTTAGCAACCCATTTTATAGGGTACTGTGGTTGTACTTGTGGGCTGGACCTCATAGGTATAACATGATAAGGAGAGTCCTTATCCTAGCCGACATGATTACGATATAGTACAGGGGCTAGTGCAAGAACCCATTATGCCGAATAAGCTTACTGAACTTGTTCAGGGACAAGGGCAGAAAAAGAAGAAAGTATTACATCCTCACTTTGTGGGGTTGTTTGTCCAAACTGTGGGGATAGTCGACCTCTTCCAAAATGAAGTCATAAGACAAAGTAAAATTTTCCTAGAGTATAGCTTTGATGGTGTGCTGTATGTCACCCTCAATTTGAATGTTTAGATCATATAATCTATCCGGAGAGGCTTTGTGCCTGTTTGGGGTCTGAACTGTAATACAAGTATGAGTTGCTCTCGCTGCCAGAAACTCCTGGAGATTCTGGTGCACTATTGTAACCTCTGTTACACTGTCAAGGAGAGTCACTGCTCGACTCCTGTTCAGGAGGAGGGTTCTCAGTGTCTGTGGCATATTTAGCGGTTATGGCCGCATACTTTCTTTTTCTGAAAAAGGGGTATTATATTGAGGAGGTCTTTCCTCATTCTTTATCTTCACATCAGACGAGCATTGCGTCTCCCTCTTTGGTTTCACGTGCTCTTCTTGTCAGCGGTCAGATGCCCTCCTCTGTCATATTGCTTGTCATGCAATTCCTGAAAGGAATGAGGAGAACATGTATCAGGAACCTGATACCTGTTGGGAGTCTTGAGTTTAGTGCAATCAAGAAAAATCCTAGCGCCTCTCAGAGGACTCCGAGGGTAGAGAACCTCAGTGAAGTTTACCTTTCTGTGGTTGTTAAGATTTATCCCATGGTTTTTTAACAAACTCACAGATCTGCTTGGCTTCCTTGTCAGTACTAGGTTTGCCCAGAGGTGGTTTTGCAGGTCTGGTTTCCAAATGATTGCGTCCTAAGTATTTGTAAACATCAGCAATAATAATAGGCAGCTCACGTTCATGGTCAACTTGTGCAATACCATGGGAAAATCTCCCCGTAGTTTCATCCCCTAATCCAGGGCAGCAGATGACCCGTGTTCGTTCTGTATTTGTTTTAATACATCTGGTAAGCGTCAAAAACTGTCCCCCAAGTGTTGCAGTCTCCTATAGTGGGAACCATCCTGTGGTGCAAGCACATAGTCAAAATGCTGTGTTTGTCTTGTGGTCCCATACAGGGAAATACAGCTTCAATTTGGTTGATAGTTTTGGGCAATCTAAAATGGAATTTCCTCACAATTAGTGGGTACCTTGCCCATAACTGAACAAACAATTGCAGGACTTATTGCAGGCACTGCAGGCAACTGGGCTTGCCCGGCAGACCAATTCTTGCTGGTTGTGCCAAAAAGGTGCGCAAAACATATTGAGTCAAGCGTTTATATAGTAATTAGAGCATGGTATGAGGCTTGTGTTTGCAAAAGATTCCGATTTGCCATATCAGGGTACGGTGTGTATCCATCTTAAGCTGGCCAGGTCGCCCCATCATTACTGAGGGGACCCATGCATACAATTGTAGGTACATGTGGGAGGGCGCCTAGGAACCAAGTATGATGTTCCCAATAAGATAAAGGTATTTCCATGAGCGCATATGCTCTGTATTGTGCTGGTGGTTGATGAGTTGTGTATGTATGAAATGTGTTTGTATTAGCATCCACAGCTGGAAAATCGACCCAAAAGTAAAAGACTTCAAAGCGATAAGCAGCGTCCACTTCTACCACAAAGATAAAAGCACCACTTGCATTAGTAAGTCCATGATGTGTTACATGTGCATTGACAGCAGGTCTGCAATTTACAGAAATAAGCTGCAGCACAGTCATAATATAACAGTATGGAAAACAAAGTGAAACATAAAAAATGGGCTTAGTCCTTTTAAACTTTCAAGCTTGAAAAACCAACAGAATTAGGTGCTTCCTAAACACTGTGGAGGATCAATCCCCAACACCACAGACGTTTCCGGTGAGAGGTGTAAGGGTATTGTGGACACGCACAAGTACTACTCAGGAGACCCGTGAATAAGTACCAGACCTAACATTGGTGGCGCCATGTTGCAGGGATTCTGTTTAGAAACCAAACTATGCCTGGGATCACTATGTAGGGACTAGTCACCATACCACCTCAGTACCTATGGGCCCAAATCCAGACTAACTCATAGTGCTTTACCTGCCCTCCTAACCTTCCAGAGCGACAGGTAAGTTAGCACCCCAGAACACAACACTCTGAACCCTCTCAGGGGTCGCAGTAATTGGTCATCACCTTTTGTTCCCTCTCTCATACGTGTCCACAATAAACAGAACAGAGACACAAAGAAAGCTTACAATATTTATTGAAACTATCGTGCTCTATTATAAAGCAACTGTGCTGCAATTAGGAAACATATGTAAGTCAGCAATGTGATTAGCATGATTAATAAACTGTACACAATGAAAAGCCCTGTTATAGCGAATGATAAATCTGTCTAAGCCTACCCTCACTATGGGATAACAGTGATATATTAGCGATCTCTGGGATTAGTGCCGGACCCCATACCTGGCGGTCACAGTCAGTTGGTCTGCATCACAGACGAGCTGATCTCTTGTCTCAGGACCTCTTCTCTGCAAGCATCTCTCCTCTCTATTTTCAGACGACAAGTCCCTGCTTATATGATAAGAATTGTCTTTGTTCGAAAACAGCAGCTGGATTTCCCTATCATGTCTAGGTGTGAGTGTACAACCACAGAGAAAAACAGGGCACAATGTTGTACAAAATATTCAGACTGAATCCCAGCATAAAAACTTATTATCAAAACGTGAAGCCAATTTTGAAAATAACAGTGTGGCACAAAAACAAGTGTGTTACTTCATAACGTGTGCAAAGCAAAAGCGGCCTACTTCGTGTACAGTTTGGCTAACATAGGGAACAAACTACAGTGGGCCCTACGCCGACGACACCCAGCTCATCCTCTCGCTCACAAAGAAACCCGAAGAAACCAGACTCTGCTTCCAGGAAGGAATGAAGAACGTGGCAGCCTGGATGAAGGACAGCTGCCTGAAGCTAAACTCAGAGAAAACTGAGGTCCTCATCCTCAGACTCTGCACCTCCGCCTGGGACAACACCTGGTGGCCCTCCGCCCTCGGGAGCCCACCCACCCCTACAGACCACGCTCGGAACCTCGGCATCATCCTTGACTCCTCCCTCTCCATGAACCGCCAGATCAACGCCGTCGCCTCCACAAGTTTCAACTGCCTTCGCATCCTCCGTAAGACCTTCAGATGGATCCCCCCCGACTGCAGAAGGACCGTCACACACGCACTCATAACCAGCAGACTGGACTACGGCAACGCCCTGTACTCCGGACGGAATCAACAAAACTCTTCTACACAAACTCCAAACCATCCAGAACGCCGCAGCCAGACTCGTCCTCGGGACACCGCGCCACGAGCACATGACCCAACACCTACGAGACCTCCACTGGCTCCCCGTCGAGAAGAGGGTCACCTTCAAACTCCTCACCCACGCCTACAATATCTCTTTTCTTTACTAGAAAAGCAATTCCCTCCATCAATGCCACCTTCTTGAGAGGGGTCTTGGTAAAAGAGGTCTTTATCATTCCTGATGGGCCTGGAGGGGACAGGAACTCTATCCTGTGCCCCAATCTGACAATGTTGAGCTCCCACCTGTCCATTGTGATTTGCTTCTAGTCTGAGAAAAACCCCTTTATTCAACCGCCAATCTGTGATAAAGGGGAGGTCTCGGCATAGTCAGGAGTTCTGAGGTTTGGAACCCAAGACTTGTTTCTATTTTCTAAAAGATAGAAAGAAAGAAGATTTCCCCATAAACTTGGGAGACTGGTTAAATGGATTCTTTCCTTGATAGCTGATGAAATGACTTCCACTTCAAGATTTAGAAGACTTCACAAATAATATTTCCTTTCTTTAAACAAAATATGCAGTTTATCCTCCAACTCGGATCCAAAAAGCATTGGTCCCTCAAAACCTCAAAAGGCATTGTGAGAGCGGTGGACATTTGTGCCACATTGGTGTTCCAATCCTTAAGGTAAAGGTTGGGTCAGGACGCAATAAAAGCACCACTCATGTGAGCCACTGATGTTATGACATCAAATTAAATGTCTGGCAACAATTTGATTTGTCGCTCATTAGATTCAAGTAAAGGAAGACAGTTTCCCTCCTTTTGAACAGCCTAGATGAGGGACTTGGAGTCAGCAAAAAGAAATTCTGTTGCGTAGGCACTGTGGACTCCCACTCTCAGAGCCACATGGGATTCTGCCAAAACCTTTTTGTCTATGCATCCTTCAGGATATTCTCTTCTGTCATGGACGAACTGCTGACAAGACTAGCAACCACTGAATGCACGTGAACAATGTCCGGTAACTTTGTTTCCATTTCCTCCGGAGGGTATAACTTAGGCAAAAAGCGTGGAAGAGAAATATTCCCAGGGTCCCTCCAGCACAAAATTAAGAGGTCTCTGAAACTGGGGGAGTTGAGGATCTTATGAAGAGGAAAGCTTCTCACTTGAAGAAAAACTCATATTCTCCAAAAGATTTCTTGGTAGATTCTTTGGAAGCATCATTCTAGAATGCTTTAAGAATCTCTAAATTCTTCAAATTCTTTCCTCCTCATCCTCCCTTCCACTCCCTGTGCACTTCCTGCAAGAAGAGCGGGAAGATCCTCTGTGAGAAGGTTCGAAGTGTTGGGTGCTATGATTCCATCTATTAGAGTGGCTATGAATGATGTGAAGATTAGAAGATTATCTACGCTTGTAGATTGCCCTGCTTCTAATAGTGTTGGAATATTAGCCCAGATAAATAATGAACTAATTGGAATGCAGCCATGATTATGAAGATCCGCCTTACCCTAGCATCCTTCTTGCAAAGGAGGGCGGAGTCTGTTGGGTTTTAAGGTTAAAAGAGTGCTTTAACTTCTCCCAGATAAAAGTAAGCTTATTTACACTTATGTTAATAATATCATTAACATTTATCGTGAAGTCAAAGCTTTTGAAGAGTATGGCTTGTGGGAATCAGTGGGTTCCTGGTTTAGTGAGACTGGAAAGTTCTTTAGAAAGGTTGGTGAATGGATTGATGGTTTGAGGGTTGGGATGATGCGTGTTATATCAACCACTGTAATCAGTGTGCTAATTTGGGTAATAGTTCTGTTCCTCTTGTTTAAATTCTCTGAACTAATAATTTCAAGTTTGAGTCTAAATTGAGTGTGTAAGAAGGAGTCAATAATGTCCAAAAGGAAAAGACAAGAAACAGAGTTGGAAGATGACAGAGACCAGGTGTAAGGCCAACTTAAGATGTTGGAAGAATCGAGACACAATAGATAGAAAGTTATGCATACTGTATTGTAAATAGTTTGAGGTTTAGTGATGATAAAAATCATAAGAGGGAGGAATTGCAGAAGCTTTTGTACGTTACACTAAAATGTGCATTAATATTAGTTACTCTGTGCTTTAAATCCCACGTGTGCACTAACATGGAGCTAATACAATTGAAACAAAATCATTACAATATGTTAAAGTGTGTTTTTTATGGTTTAGGCTAACAAAGCCTCAGTTAGGCCGCGACGTCATCTGGTTCAACATGATGCCGTATCATGATGTTCATTCTGTGTTTATCTCTCTTGCTTGAACCCATGTGCAGCAAGATGTGGATTGTTTATTTCTGAATGACACTGTTCTTGAACAGCCTGCTAGAAGAAACCCTTTTGCAACATTATCCAAGGTCTTTCGGCTTGCATGCTTACATTGCATTCATTCACGATGGTTTACTGTTATGTAACTAATTTGTTCTGACACCTCCGGATGACATTTCATCAGAAGGGGCGAATCAGCATTCATGTAGTGGGTTAGTGCTGAGTTGATAGGATTGTGTGAAGTTTAAATTGTGAAAATGTGATTTGTTGGAGCAATGATCATACCTGCTGACTTTCCAGTTCTTAGTAATTTGTATGCAAGAAAACTGTATTTAAACCCCTGAACTTGGGAGTGAGCCAGAACTCTTTTTCAGACCTTTCCTGAGCCTATGGGGATGCCCTTGGCTTTTTTACTGATTTTGCTGCACTTTTTTCTGAATTTTGCTATTATTTTTGAGTCAGTCCTTTGTTATTGACCATACTTTGGAATACTATTTTTCAACTTATTCCTGGGATACACTGCCTCATAGACTTTGAGGTTAACACCATCCTCGATCCACCCAATGTTTGGGCACGCTTTTCTATTGTAGATTTCCTAGGGCCCTGTGTGCCCACACAGAAGATTTACCAACTTTCAATATTTTAACTGCGGTGAGAACTTCAGTAACCAATATGAGTTCACTCCATTGCCTAGCCTCTAGTTTGGGTATGGTAGGCAAGAAGACTGAGCTCAGATAGGAGTTTATTGCTCCCGGGTCTGACGGAGGAGGCCGTGTACTGCCTCTGACAATATACATGAGAATTTTGCAGTTTGGCCCTCATTGCTTGTTTGGACCTCTTCCTTCTTCCTCCTAATTATTATTATTTGGGAACATAACCATCCCCCAAACATTACAGAAATTGAAGTTAGAAGTGCACTTGAAAACATCAAAGAGGCTAGCACAAGCTCACAAAGACCAACAAGTGCAATTCTAAAAGAACAGCTGCCTAGAATCCCCAAAGAAACTACTGGACAAATGCCATCCATAGCTTCATTAAAAAGAACAATAGCGCGCACAAAAAGGGCTACAACAACTCCCACACCAACTCCTAAAACTTTTAACGAAGTAATAATTACCCCTGAACAAGCTATTACTTTCAATAAAGAACCATTTATTATCTATGATAATAAGTGCAATGAAAAAAGAATAATAATATTTGGTACAGCAATGAATTTAGTAAAACTTCAACAAGCTGAGATATGGATGATGGATGGAACTTTCACATATCCCAAACCATTCTTCCAACTTTATACTATCCATGGCCTACATCAAAATTGTAACATTCCCTTTATTTACGCCTTACTGCCTAACAAAAACAATGCAACCTACGTAGAAATGCTAAATAAAATAAAACAACAAACCAATGATTATTTTCCTCAGGAAATAATCATAGATTTTGAGCAATCTATGATCAACGCTATACGAAAAACATACCCCCATACCTCAATTCAAGATTGTTATTACCATTTTAATCAATGCCTATGGAGGCATCTACAAAAATCAACACTCAGGGGCCGATTCCGATTCGGGCCGGAAAACATACAGACCGACTCGGTACGGGAATAAAGTCCGACCGACACGTACCTGCGCTGCCCGACCTGGGTAGTACGATGAAATGCATGTGAATCACGACCGACTCGTACGGAACACAAGCCGAACGACCGAACCGGACGGAAACAAGCTATCCGGCCGGGAAACCACGCGAATCGAACCGACCGACACGCACCAGGAATGAACCCGAACGAAACGTACCCGCGAACTCCGAGCCGCGCAGTACGATGCAATGCGTGGAAAACCAGACCGAGTCGCACAGAGCCCAAGCCGCATGACCGACACGTATACAAAACCCAGCCGAAGCAACCCAATACACCGCGACCGACGCGTACGCCGCACAATAAACCTAGCAGAAACACAGCGTGAACGACTCGGAGAAGCTGGCACGAGACAACTGCAGCGTCCTACTCGGTCAGAAGAACGTCTCCTACATGCACAAAAAATACAAAGGGAAAAATACAAAAAAAAGGGCCAAACAAGCAATGACAAAGTCAATAAATACAGGTGGAAAAAAACAGGGAACAAGGACACACCCCCAACTCCACCTATATAAAGGCCACAAATCCCTACCATGTTCCTTTGCAAATTCAACTGACCTGCCAGCACAGAACACCATCACACAGCAACCACAGACACACTCACAGCTCATCCATCACACAAGCCACACACCATTAGCACCTCAACAAATAGCACCCTCACATACACCCAGCAAAACCTACACACACACACCCTCACATGCACACACACAAACATCAATCACCACCACCACCCATCACCATGCCCCCAAAGAAGAATCATAAGTTCCTAGACAGTGAATTGGAAGTCCTGGTAGATGAGATCCTCAGGGTAGAGCCACAGTTGTTTGGTACATTGGTCCAACAGACCCCCATGTCGCAGAAAACCAAGATGTGGGAAAGGATCGTCGACAGGGTCAACGCACAATCACCATGTTTGCGCACAAAGGAAGACATCCAGAACAGGTGGTATGATGTGCGCAGGAGGGTCGGGGACCTGCTAAAGAAGGATTACATTGTGAGTCAGCGCACCGGCAGTGGCCCTCCTGCCAAACCACTATACCTCAGGCCCTGGGAGGAGAAGGTGCGGGCCATCCTACCACCAGTGAGCGTATATGGACTAACAAACATCCCAGAGCCTGGTGAGTACACAACTAATATACCCAATATTGTGTGGCAATACACACACATCACTGTCAAGGGGATAGTCAAACCATGCACCCTTAGCAAATCCACAGCAACCAAAAGATAATCATACCAAGATGACTATGTTAGTCAGAGAAACACAATACCTGCCATCTCATAGTGATATGTAACAGTGTCATGACAGGTACAAACCTAACAATAAATAGAGCAAGCCAGTGGCACAAATATAACAAACAAACAGTCACATATGTTGCCACCACCAGAACACCACCTCACAGGGAAGCTCACTGAAAGGAAGGAATTCTGGGTATGCTGGTGAAGTCAGTGTAGGCAATAGCATGATGGGAGTTGTAGTCACAGATATTGGTCAGCCTCACAATTGGCCCATCAACACCACTCTCAACCATGCTCACATCACAGGGAGTTGAAAAGGACTGACAAGATGGCTGACACTGGGTACTGCTGTGGGGAGCACAAGGCCCTGCTGGGAACTGTGCACCAACCAACAGCAGGACACCACTGACTGACATCCTGAAAGCCAAATTGCACTCCCTGCAATGGAAGCACGTTCCATGGTGGGATATCTGGCTGGGTGGGAAGGAGGACTGACAGCTCTGACCATAGTTACAAGCAGCTTTTCCCACACACCCCCTTAACACAAACTCCACACAACTCACCTGGGAGAATGCAATGCCTCACACTTTAATTTAATATCCCACAAAGAACCACCACACTGGGTTATGCTGTGTGAAGCACAGGGACACTTTTGGGACTTGTAGCCAAACAAACGCCAGGACAACACTGTCAGCCATCCTGGCAGCACAGGCACACTACCCCACAGGGAAGCAGAGTCAAAAGGAAGGAAGTATGGGCATGCTGGGAAGGGGGTTGTAGGCAATAGCATGATGGGAGTGGTAGTCACAGCTCAACATCCCCCACCCACATGGCCCAGCAAGCTAGCACTGAAGCATGCACACCTCACAGGGAGTGAAAAGCCACTTCAAAGAAGTCTGACACTGGCCTCAGCTGTGGGGAGCCCAAGGCCATGCTGGGAACTGTGCACCAACAAACAACAGGACCACACTGTCAGCCATCTTGCCATTGCTGTCACACTCAAACACAGTGAAGTCCACTCAAAAGGAAGGAAGTATGGGCATGCTGGGAAGGGGGGTGTAGGCAATAGCATGATGGGAGTTGTAGTCACAGACATTGGTCACCCTCACAATTGGCCCATCAACACCACTCTGAACCATGCTCACATCACAGGGAGTGGAAAACAACTGACAAGATGGCTGACAATGGTGCTCTGTTGTGGGGGTTACCAGGCCCTGCTGGGACCTGGGCACCAACCAACAGCAGGACACCACTGATTGACATCGTGAAAGCCAAATTGCACTCCCTGCAATTGAAGCACGTTCCATGGTGGGATATCTGGCTGGGTGGGAAGGAGGACTGACAGCTCTGACCATAGTTACAAGCAGCTCTTCCCACACACCCCCTTCACACAAACTCCACACAACTCACCTGGGAGAATGCAATGCCTCACACTTCAATTAAATATCCCACAAAGAACCACCACACTGGGTTATGCTGTGCTGCCAAGACAACACTGTCAGCCATCTTGGCAGCACAGGCACACTACCCCACAGGGAAGCAGAGTCAAAAGGAAGGAAGTATGGGCTGCTGGGAAGGGGGGTGTAGGCAATAGCATGATGGGAGTTGTAGTCACAGATATTGGTCACCCTCACAATTGGCCCATCAACACCACTCTGAACAATGCTCACATCACAGGGAGTGGAAAACAACTGACAAGATGGCTGACAATGGTGCTCTGTTGTGGGGAGTACCAGGCCCTGCTGGGACCTGGGCACCAACCAACAGCAGGACACCACTGACTGACATCCTGAGAGTCAACCTGAACCCACTGCAAGGGTGGCATGCTTCATGGTGGGATAACTGGGCTGGGTGGAGAAGGAGGGCCGGATGTCCACCAAATACAACCAATGCTGGCCATGCACACACCTCAACATTCACATTTAAATGCCTCAGGTTTGCAGGACAATGTGCTACACCAATATCAACCTCTTACTGTGACAACTTAGGTCAATGCAATGTACAGGGCCGCATCCAGAGGTACAGTCACAACTGTCAGGTGTGTGAACCATTGATGCCTGTAGAAACATAACATACATTGTGTGTCTCTTCCAAAAACAGGTGATGATGGGGACATAGCAGCAGACGATGAGGAGTCCCAGTCCCAGGCACCGGGGGACACTGAGCGCACTGGTGTGGAACAGCCTCTGCCCTCCTCGGATGGCGAAGACCTACCTGGCCCCTCCGGCGTGAGTCATCATGCAGCACCAGCAGGACCAACATCTGCACCCCCTGCACCCACTCCTCCAACAACTGCCAACACACAGACCACCCCCGCCGACACGGACAGACCAAGGACCACCAATGACAATAGCACAGGGACCCTGGCCCAACGTCGAGCTACGGACAACGACCCCAGTAACAACCCCCAAGGGGGCATAGGGTCACCTGTGCGTGCCACCGCAGGTCCCGCACGTGTCGCCAGGGGTGGTGGGAGGGGTGGTAGACATAGGTCGCTATTTGCAGAGGGGTCTGGACTGCATGATGACCCACAACTGGTACGCATTGCTGATGCGTACCAGAATAGCACCGGAGAGGTCACCCAGGTAGTGGGGATCCTCAAGGACATTCAACAGCAGCAGGCTG